>JAJHSJ010002441.1:0-50155 GCA_021015155.1 Magnolia officinalis
TACGCATGTAACAAGAAATCAAAGGAAACACGTAAGTCTTTTTGTTTATTTTACTTGAATCACATATTTGACTTATTTTGCATATATGGCCCGATCAATTCCGTCCATTAGGTTCCAAGGACCAAAATATGAGAAACCTCCAAAAATTAGGCTAAATTAAGGTTTTGGTAAGCCACAATATGCAAAATAGGATTCATTAGGCAGTCGCCATTGGAATATCCATCGGGGCCACAGGGAGTTCCGATGGAGATACCAATTATTTTGACCATTAAAATATAATTGGGTGGACCAATGAACAAATTGGATTTTACATAGAAAGTTAGGAGGGTTTGAAATCAGAAATTATGTTTTAATGGTGGAAGAACGGTCAGTGTTGTTCATGGTAGTATGATCCATCAGAATAACGAATCTACCTCATTTTTCTACCAATGTCCTAAAACTATGTTAGTAAAGTGGTGAATGGATTGGATCTTAGGCACACATATTATGTATAGGTCATCATGATAAAAGTGTAACAATATAGAGTGGGTGTAAAAAAACTCCAGCGTGCAAAAGTGAAATTGGGTTATTTACGTTACCGAATTAGTCCTGATTTATGGGCCTTATATACGGGGCTTTCTTGATGTATATATCAAATCCGTACCGTCTAATAATCTTGTCACTAATTAAAAGTCTTGGAGTTGAAAAATTTTATTCGAAAGAAACTCATGTGGATCACATCGCCTTAAACTGTGAAAATTAAATGGGCACCTTTGAATATTCTTGTGGGCCACAAAAGTGTTATTTCGAGTAGATTTTTTAGGCTCGTCCTTTATGAGGAGATTACCTATCTCATTCATGGTTTAGATTTTCATGGGACCTATAAAAAAATAAATAAATAAATAAGTAAAAAAAAAAAAAGTTTGATTGTCAGCGTTGAAACCAAGTGCGGCTTTTAACGTTAGAAACCATCTTGGGTCATCAGATTGTGGACTCACAGTGATGTATACATTGTATCCAATCCATCCATTTGATTTGGAAGGTTATTATGGGTTAAGAGTGTAAATTTAGGACATATCTAAAATGTGTGTGACCCATACAGAAAGAAAATAATAGTAGTTGTACAATAATCATTTACGTTATTACAGGTCCCACATGTTTCAGATTAGATTGAAAATTTTTCTCAAAGGTCAATATAGCAATGGTAACCATATAATCAATCCAGATCCCTGTAAGTAGGACCCACATAAAAATAAATGTGTGTTAGATATTATATATAATATATATAGATATATATATATATAATGTAACTCCACCTTCTGATGCACGGTAAAACTTATATAAGTTGCATGCATGTTTATGAAAAAATATACATAGACTAAATTATGTATCATTATTACATGCTATTAGAAGATCCAAGCCATCCATGTGTCTTTTGGGCCGAGATAGACACGATGAACCCTATATATTACGTATGTTACTTGAGTATCACTCCCATGTAAGACCTTAATTAGTAATCAAAACAAATCAAATACTTTATGAGTTTAATATATATATTTTAATATTATGGTGTACTGCATATGGATTATTTATAGGTAATTTCTGATTCGCTCCATCGGATTCCTCTTTAAATCATCAAGTAAGTAATCCCAACATGTTTCCTCTCCATATGATTAAAATAATTTGTTGTTGTGAATGACTTGATTAAATTGTTTATAAACTGATTAGTGCTGAGATATTCTTGGATTATGAACATGTGAAAGGCCTCTCATAAGGAGAGATGTATTTGACTGCTGATATGATTACTGCTGCATCAAACATTCATGCCTGGCATCATTAATACTCTTGTGTGATTACCTAGGGGACAGCCCATTGTACCCACTAGAAGCCCACTATATGTGGAAGCCTGCCCAATGGGGGGATGCGGGCCTTGCCCATGCCTACCAACGGTAGAAGCCTGCCAAGTGCAGATGCGGGTTGTCGATATCCAACTCAAGCAAGTGGACGGTTTCTATTTATACCCACTTGATGCATCATCAGTATCATTCATAGCATACGCTTTAATTATTTGCATTGTATTTCTGATTTTTTTATGCTTTACTTGTATGTATTATTTTAATTGTACTGTGCACGAACCATGATTGGTTCACTCACTGGGCCTGGCCAGCTGACGGTTTATTGATGGAAAAACCGTACAGATGGAATTGAAGCAGATAGAACGACTCAAGAGCAAGAATATGAAGCCAAACCAGTGGATGATCCACAGGATCAGTGGCCGTATTTAACTGAAGACGAGCTTACGTCGTTGGACCAGTAGAATAATTAAATGAGACATTTGTTTCCTATTATTATTTTATTTCTGTTTTAGAATGACTTTAAATTTAAATTTTGTTTTATTTTCTTAATAACTTGATGATTCCAATGATTTAAATAAAAGTCTCATTTTATTTATTTTATTTATTATTTTTATTTTCTTTTGATGTGTGGTGATAAATGTTTGAGACTAGATCAAGTTGACATGAATGTATTGATAGATGTTAATGGGAACATATAATTCAGATTTTATTGTACCTCTAGTAAATAATGTGACCCACTGATTTAAGTACACTAAGTGTACGAGTCGTGGTCCGTAACTCATGTCTGAGGGTGCACACTCAGTATGTGAATTTCGGGGCGTGACAGAATGGTATCAGAGAGAAGTTTTTATATAACTTAATGTGACCTGTAGGTAATGTGGCTCACTCATGTACATAACTGGTAAGCCCCCTCGAAATTAGAAACACAACACTTAGGATGTTTTATTTGGATATTGTTGTGAGAAATAATGAATTTGAGTGTACTCTAATTTGAGCGTATTTTATATATATTGAGATGGATTAGTTTGACCCTAATTAATTTTTAGGATATTGAGTTCACAAAGTCCTGCTGGACAGTAATGGGCAGCAGGAATCACCCAACTTGTAAAATTCATAACTATAGAAGTACTTATCCGATCAAGGCGAACCAAAATCCTGATCGATGATAGACAAGTAGAAATAAAAATAAAAATAATTAGAAAAATTGAATCTGACTGTCATTATACTGATTCAAGGAGTTGGCATAGGTTAGTCACAATTTATTAAAATTTAGACAGATCTAACTACAGCGATTTTAAAATTTTCTGTAGTTAAAAGATTTAGTTAAAATTTTATGAGGAGAGTATATGCTTGTAATAAGATCTACACAAAAATTTTAGATTTAATTTAAAGTTCCAAACGGTAATTATAACCACAGCAGACAACTAGAAATCTAATTTACCTAAATAAAAAATAATAATAAATGGTGTCATGTCAGTTTAACTGACAATGTCATTCATTTGGATCATTATCTTCGATTAAAATAATAATTTTATCTAAATTATTTTATTTACAGGTTATTGTACAGTTAAAAATTCATAATCCCTACTAAAATTCAGATTCTTGTCTTATAGGAAAACTATGGCACCTAAGAAGATACGTAGCGTCCGTGACTTAGTTCCTTCTACTAGCGCTATCATTCCTCATGACCTAGTAATGGACACCAATATTCTTGAAGAAGGTGAAACGACGAATAGAAATCAAGATGAGAATGAAGTCGAAGTGGACGAGGTTGAAGAGTCCTATGTCTCCACCTGCAGCAGATCAAGGTGGGGCTGGACCAAACACCCAATTGCCTTTGTCTCCATCTGCAATGCCTGCAAATTTCGCTGGACCAAGCACCCAATTTCCTTTATCCCCATCTGCAATGCATGCTAATTTTGCTGGACCTAGCACGCAGCCGTGGGACGTTGCGTTTGGATTAGTAAATCAAATGGCCGCCATGATGAAGCAACAACAAGAGCAATTTGCGGTTCAATGGAATATGTTGGCCAATATGAGCCAAGCACCTCAAGCTCATCATCAGGCATCACCAGTTAGGTCCGGGCAGACACGTGAAGTGGACCTCCTTGAGAGATTCATAAAACTCCGGCCGCCAATATTTAAAGGTGCCACAGATCCTTCAATAGCAGAAGATTGGCTAAAGCAAGTCAAGAAGATATTAGAAGCGATGAATTGCCCTGATACTGAGAAAGTGCGATTGGTGACTTTTATGCTTCAAGGTGAAGCAGATGTTTGGTGGAGATCGGCTAAAAGAATGGTTACAACTAATCATATATGGACTTGGAGAGGATTTCAAGACAAATTCAATGAGAAATACTTCCCTAAGGCCTACCGTAATCAAAAGATGGCTGAATTTTCGAAATTGGAGCAAGGATCGATGACGGTAGCACAATATGAGGCGAAGTTCGCTGAACTATCAAGATATGTCCCGAAAATGATGGAAGATGAAGAATACAAGATCACTAAATTCGATGAAGGCCTTCGTCAAAATATTAGAACCAAGTTTTGTTGTGATGATATTAAAAAGTACTCTGAAATTGTTGACAAGGCTCTTCGAGCTGAAAGGGATAGTGAGCGGTTCCTAAAGTCTCGGGTACAGATAAAAGAGATAGGAAGTCAGGTGACGACTACTCCTAGCCAACGACAGCCGTTAGAGAAGAGGCAGCGAACTATTAGTCAATTTCAAGCTTAAAGTAATCAAGATCAGTTTTTTCTGGAAACTGTACCTATTATGGGAAGTACGGACACAAATTCCACTTTTGCAGAACCCGACTTAAGGATGTTGGCTAGATCCAGCCACTTCAACAAATTCCTCCTCGGTTGCAACTTCCTGCACCATCTCAGCAGTCTGGGCAGTCTTCACAGGCATCACGATATTTACCTCCCAAGCCGCAACAATATCAGCAGAACCGACCTCAACAAGCTGCTCGACCTTTAGTATCTCAGAATCAAGGGGGACAACCTTTCAGACAACAGACCACTCAAGCTAAAGTACATGCTATAGCACCTGTCGGAGAACCAGAACTGGATGACAATGTTATTGAATGTACGGTTAATATACTCGATAAACCTATTGCTGTATTATTGGATTCCGGAGCCACTATATCATTTATTTCTAGTGCCATAGTGAAAAGACTAGGGTTGAAACCTACTGGCCTTAGTAAAACAATTTTCGTAGAATCACCAGTGGGAAAAACTGTTACCTTGAACAAATTATGCAAGTCCTATGAAGTCAATATATGCGGTATTATAATGCTAGTTGATGTAGTAGTTATGAATATGAATGGATATGATGTCATTCTCGGTATGGATTGGCTTTCCGTTAACCATGCTAAGATCGACTGTTATGCTAAAACCGTTACATTCTCTATTCCCGGGAAAGAATCTTTCCAAATTCGAGGAATACAGAGAGATAGTAACGTGGAGCGTATTATAGTGTTGAAGGAAGGAGAGTTACTAGAGTTGAGCATAGAACAAATCCCAATTGCAAGAGAGTATCCAGAAGTTTTTCAGGATATACCTGGATTACCGCCCCGACGAGAAGTAGACTTTAGTATTGATCTGTTACCAGGCACTGCCCCGATATCAATGCAACCATATCGAATGCCGCCGGTTGAGCTAAAGGAGCTGAAGGAACAATTGGAAGGATTGAAGAACCAGGGTTTCATCAGGCCCAGTACATCACCATGGGGTGCACCGGTACTTTTTGTAAAGAAGAAGGATAGAAGCATGCGTTTATGTATAGACTATCGTCGGCTAAATGAAGTGACGATTAAGGACAAGTATCCTCTGCCACGTATTGACAATTTATTTGATCAGTTGAAAGGAGCATATTATTTCTCCAAGATTGATTTAAGATCAGGATATCACCAACTGCGCATTAAGGAACCAGATATTTATAAGACGGCCTTCAGGACCCGCTATGGGCACTATGAATTTTTGGTTATGCCCTTTGGTCTGACCAATGCTCCAGTTGTGTTCATGAATTTAATGAATAGAGTATTTCAGCCATATCTTGATCAATTTGTCATCGTATTTATTGATGATATACTGATTTATTCGAAGACTAGAGAAGATCATGAAACACATATAAGAACTACTCTACAGGCGCTAAAGGACAATCAACTATATGCCAAATTCTCTCAGTGTGAATTTTGGAAGCAGTGTTAAATTTCTAGGACATATAATTACAAAGGACGGTATTAAAGTTGATTCAGCCAAGATTGAAGCAGTGATGAAGTGGGAGCAGCCCAAGAGTATAACTGAACTTAGGAGCTTTCTGGGACTCGCCGGGTACTACAGGAGGTTCATCAAAGACTTCTCAAAAATTTGTGGCCTATTACCAAGTCTGACTCGAAAGGGTGTGCCTTTTAATGGACTGATAAATGCGAAGAAGCATTTGTTATATTAAAAAAGCTTTTAACATCTACTCCTATTCTCACTCTTCCAAAGGAGGGAGTAAAGTTTGTCCTATATACTGACGCGTCAATTCTGGGTTTTGGTTGTGTACTGATGCAAGAAGATAAGATGATTGCATATGCGTCAAGGCAATTGAAGAATCATGAGCGTAATTATCCAACTCATGATTTGGAATTGGGCGCAATCGTGTTTGCTTTAAAGATTTGGCGGCATTATTTATATGGCGAAATATTCGATCTTTTCACAGATCACAAGAGCTTTCGATATTTGTTTTCCCAAAAAGACTTAAATATGAGACAACGAAGATGGGTCGAATTCCTAAAAGATTATGATTTTGAGCTATTATATAATCCTGGAAAGGCAAACCTTGTGGCAGATGCCCTTAGTAGGAAGCAACATAAGCAGCAAATCATAGCTAGACTAATGGTTCAAGAGTGGCAGATGATGAGCTATGTGAAGGATTTTGATGTTGAACTACAGTTCCGAGAACAACGTATTCGCTTATGTAATATAACATTACAGCAGACATTGAAGGAAATAATCATAGAAGCACAAGGAAATGACGAGTGGTTAATGAAAATGGTGACTAAGCACCAAGGTGATGAGACATTATTTTGGAAAGTGTGGGAAGATAAGAGAATTCGGTATCGCGGTCGTCTTTACGTGCCTAATATTCCAGAACTGAAGGAAGAAATTTTGAAGGAAGCGCATAGAACTAAGTTCACTATTCATCCGGGAGGTAATAAGATGTACCAGAATATAAAGCGTTCATTTTGGTGGCAAAACCTGAAGAAAGATATAGCTAATTATGTTTCTCGATGTTACACCTGTCAACAAGTAAAGGCCGATCACCAGAACCCGTTAGGACCATTGCAGCCTTTAAAAATACCAGAATGGAAGTGGGATTGCATTTCCAAGGACTTCATAGTTCGACTTCCTATGACCCAGAGGAAGCACAATTCGATATGGGTGATCGTTGACCGATTAACAAAGTCAGCACATTTTATTCCTATTCATATTACCTATTCAATGGACATTCTTGCCAAACTATATATCAAAGAAGTAGTGCGTTTACACGGCATACCTAGTTCTATTGTGTCAGATTGCGACCCTCGTTTTACTTCGCGATTCTGGACTAGTTTACAGGAAGTCATGGGTACGACTTTGGACTACAGCACAACTTATTATTCACATTCTAATGGATAGACTGAGCGTGTGAATCAAATACTTCAAGATTTGTTACATGCATGCGCTCTCGATTTTAAAGGTACTTAGGACGATAACTTACATTTTGCTGAATTTGTTTATAATAATAGCTATCAAACAAGTATTGGTATGGCTCCGTATGAAGCATTGTATGGACGCTCCTGTCATGCTCCTAACTGTTGGATCGAAATAGGAGAGAAAGGTTTGATTGGACCAGATATTGTCCAAGAGGCTTCTGAGAAGGTGGAGCTCATTCGAAAACGACTTCAAGCAGCTCAAAGTCGACAAAAGAGTTGCGTAGATAACCGAAGACGTGATTTGGAATTCTCAGTAGGGGATCACGTGTTTGTAAAAGTCTCACCAATGAAGGGTCTGATGCGATTCGGTACAAAAGGAAAGCTTGCCCCTCGGTTTGTTGGGCCTTTTGATGTGTTAGATTGAGTGGGAGCTACAGCATATAGACCATATAGACTCGCGCTACCTCCACAGCTGTCAAGTGTTCACAACGTCTTTCATGTGCCAATGCTAAGGAAGTATGACAGAGACGCCTTGCATATCATCGATTGGCATGATCTTGAGCTTTAGGAAGATACATCTTACATGGAAAAGCCTGTTCGTATTTTAGATCGCAAGAAACATATTTTAAGAACCAAGACAGTATCACTAATCAAGGTGTTATAGAATCATCTGGAGTCGATGAAGCATTATGGGATCAGGAAGCTGAAATACGCGGGAAGTATCCTCACTTATTTGGAGAATAGCTCAGTAAATTTCGAGGACAAAAATTTTCTTTTAGGGGGTTAGAATGTAACAACTCCAAAACTTTACGGTCTCTTAAATTTTAAAATTTTAAAATTTTATTTTTTTAAAAAAGATTAAAACAGTTACAACCTCTCTCATCGTTATCTTATCCGAGCAACTCTATTTTCTTTATAAGGAGGGACACTTCTCGCCGAAAAAAAAAACAGAGAGAGAGAGAGAGAAATTAGTGGAAGGACGGCTCGCAGCACGCCAACAACGCAGTGAGCCTAGATCCAATCTAAGGCCTCACCCACAAACGATAGACAGGAAGAAATATAAACTAGAAATAGATCAAAGAAATCCAAAACAAACCACAAGACAAGATATACGTGGAAAACCCCAAACTAGGGTAAAAAACCATGGATGTAAAATTCCACTATGAAGAGAAACGAAGATTACAAGGAAATATACTAACCTCTCCCTTGGAAGTACGGAGAAAATCCTTTGCCCACACCTTAGAATAATTTCCTAAAATTCACCTTTACCTAGAATAGCCCTAGGGACCCCAATTTATAGTTTTGGCAACTTCCCTTTCCGCATCCCAGTTACGAAAGGACTTGCGACACGAAATCCGCGAAACTCCTTTCACATCCCAGTTGCGAAAGGACTTGCGACACGAAATTTGCGAAACTCCTTTCGCATCCCAGTTGCGAAAGGACTTGAGACACGAAATCCGCGCAACCTCGACTGGTCGTGGGCGGCCCAGATGTGGCTCCACTTCTCAACAATCTCCCACTTGGAGACACATCTCCATAAACCTTTGTCTTCTTCATCTGGAGTGCACCACATCCCCGTCTTCAAGCCTGAAGACCAATCAAAGCTGAACAGAGCTTCAGCTTCTCCCTTGTGACTGCCTTGGTCAGCATATCAGCAGGATTCTCACTTGTATGAATCTTTTCCAAAGCAATCGATCCATCTTCCAGTAACGAACGTATGAAATGATATCTGATGGCAATATGCTTGGTCCTTGAATGAAAGGCTGAATTCTTAGCCAAGTGTATTGCACTCTGAATGTCACGGTACAGCTTGCAATCTGCTTGCTTCTTATCCAACTCTTCCATAAAACCTTGCATCCACACCATCTCCTTGCATGCTTCTGTAGCCGCAACATATTCTACTTCTGTCGTACTGATAGATACTATCTTTTGTAACTAAGAAACCCAACTGACTGCAGCACTACCCAGAGTAAAAACATAACCCGTAGTGCTTCTTCTGCTGTCAATATCTCCTGTCAAATCTGAATCCACGTAGCCTTGTAACTTGATTTTCGATCCACCATAACACAGCCCTACGTCCTTAGTACCTACCAAGTACCTAAGGATCCACTTCACAGCTTCCCAATGTTCCTTCTCGGGGTTGTTCATGAACCTGCTAACAACTCCCACTGCTTGAGCAATGTCTGGCCTCGTGCTCACCATAGCATACATGAGACTCCCAATAGCTGACGTGTATGAGACTTTAGCCATGTAGTCCTATTCCTCCTCCGTCTTTGCACCTTGCTCCTTAGATAGCTGGAAGTGGTTGGCTAATGGAGTGCTAACCGGCTTAGCACCTCCCATATTGAATCGATCAAGTACCTTGGCTATGTTCTCTGCCTGTGATAAAACTAATTTCTTGTTTTCCCTGTCACGCTTTATCCTCATGCCTAGGATTTGTTTTGCAGTTCTTAAATCCTTCATGGCAAATTCTCTAGACAATTGTCTTTTGAGATCTGAGATGTCCTCCATGCTTGAGCCAGCCACAAGTATATCATCAACGTACAGAAGAAGGATGATGTATAATGTATCAAACTTCTTCAAGTATCAACAGTGGTCTGCATGACATCTCCTAAAACCATTTCCTGACATGAAACTATCGAACTTCTTGTACCACTACCTCGGGGCCTGCTTCAGGCCATATAGACTCTTCTTCAGTCTGCACACCTTGTTCTCATTACTTGGTGCCACGTATCCTGTCGGCTGATGCATATATATCTCTTCTTCAAGGTCCCCATCAAGAAAGGTTGTCTTAACATCTAGCTGTTCTAGATGTAAGTCCTCTGAAGCCACTATACTCAAGACCATGCGAATCGTAGACATTTTCACTACCGGTGAAAATATTTCAGTGAAATCGATACCTGCCTTTTGTTGAAACCCTTTCACAACCAATCTGGCCTTGTACCGTTTCGAACCATCGTGCTCCTCCTTCAGTCTATAAACCCACTTGTTATGAAGAGCTTTCTTATCCTTGGGTAGAGTGACTAGCTCTCATGTACGATTAGACTCAAGAGAGTCCATCTCATCATCCATGGCCTGCTCCCACTTAACCCGTATATCTGACTGTAATGCCTCTTCAAAACACTCTGGCTCACCATTATCTGTCAGTAATAGATAATGTAAGGAGGGTGAGTATCGGACCGTGGGTCTCCTCTCCCGAGTAGACCTCCTCACAATTGGTGTATGCGACTCTGCCTCATCCTGTGGCACTGTAACACCCATGTTCGGTAACTCTTCCAACTCTATAAATTCCTTCTTCTCGGCCTTATTTTCCTGCATACTGTCCTTATGCATCACTTTTTCATTAAAGACTACGTCTTTGCTTCTGATGATTTTTCTGTTTTCTGCATCCTAGAACCTGTAGCTAAAATCATGTTGCCCATAGCCTATAAACGTGCACCTCCTGGACTTCGTATCTAGCTTGTTTCTGTGCTCTGCATCAATGTGAACATATGAAGTGCAACTGAACACTCTGAGATGTGCAAAGTTCACTTCTTTCCCAGTCAACGCTTCTTCTGGTAGCCCACCATCCAATGGTGCCGAGGGACTTCTATTGATGAGATATGCGGCAGTATTCACAACATCTGCCCAAAAGGTCTTAGGCAACCCTGCATGTAACCTCATGCTCCTGGCGCGTTCAAGGATGGTCCTGTTAATGCGCTCAACCACACCATTCTGTTGTGGTGTCCCTGGAATTGGTTTCTGATGTTTGATTCCATTTGCTGCACAATACTCCTCAAACCTCTTATCACAATACTCTCCCCCATTGTCAGATCTGAGACACTTTACTGTTTTACCTGTCTCATTTTCTACCATAACTTTCCACTTCTTAAATACATCAAATACATCAGATTTATGTTTTAAGAAGTAGACCCACAGTTTTCTACTAGCATCATCAATAAAGGTAACAAAATAACGTGAGCCACCAAGAGATAATACCTGTGCCGGTCCCCACACATCATTATGTACAAGCTCCAACAGATGCGTCTTTGGAGCGCGTCCCGTCTTCTTGAAGCTTACCCTCTTTGCTTGCCATACACGCAGTCCTCGCAGAATTCCAAGTCAATAGACTTCAGCCCTGGTAGCTTTCCTTCTAACAATAGCACTCTCATCCCTTTCTCACTTAAATGTCCTAGCCTCTGATGCCATAACTATCCATTCACTCCAGATGATGCGACTGCGAGTGAACTATACGATCCTGAAGTCACGTACAAAGTACCTTCTTTTTTGCCTCGAGATATTACCAAGGCACCTTTTGTGATCTTCCAAGAGTCACTGGTGAATGTCATCACATAACCGGTATCAGTCAACTGTCCCACTGAGATCAAATTACGTTTCAAACTCGATACATGTCTGACATCCTTCAATTTCAAGACCGTTCCGTCTTTCTGATTTACATGAACATCTCCCTTTCCAACAATATTGCACGGCTCATCATCACCCAGGTAGACTCTCCCAAAGTCACCTGACACATAATCACGCAGAACTTCCTTACACGAAGTAGTATGAAACAAAGCACCCGAGTCTATAACCCAAGACTCATTCCTCGCATCAAGAGATAAGATCAACGCCTCTGTGTCGCTCTCCTCAGACAGATTCACTGAATCTTTCCCACCTTGAGAGCTTCCTTCTTGTTTCTTGAGCGCCTTGCAATCACGTTTCATGTGCCCCTTCTTGCCGCAATGCCAACACCTGTCTTTGTCTTTCGGTCCCTTAGACTTATTCCTTGACTTAGAACGCCCGTGTTTATTGCCTCATTTGTTCAGCGATCTTCCTCTTCCTTCAACTTTTAGAGCATTCCCTGAATCCCCTGAAATTCCTGATGCCTTCCTTATAGATTCTTCGCTGAGAATTAGACCGGCCACATCATTAAATTTCAGCTTTGTCGATCCTGAAGAATTGCTCACAGCAATCACCAAACCATCCCAACTATCTGGCAAACTGGATAAGATCAATAACTCCCTGACCTTATCCTCAAAAGCAATGCCAACGGATTCCAACTGGCTCGTGACTGTATTGAACTCGTTTAGATGTTCAGCCACGCTCCCACCATCTGACATCTTCATGTTGAATAGCTGTTTCATAAGATGAACCTTGTTGGATGCTGAGGGCTTTTCATACACGGTGGCTAGGGCTTCCATTAATTCTTTTGTCGTTTTTACCTTGGATATATTGAAGGCGACGCTCTTAGACGAAGAGAGTCGGATCGTTCCTAAAGCCTTCCTATCCAGTAAAAATCATTCATCATCTATCAACTTTTCTGGTTTCTTCTCTTTTCCTCCTAGAGGAATATAGAGGTCCTTCTGATACAGATAATCCTCCATCTGCATATTCCAGAAGGCAAAGTTTGAACCATTAAACTTCTTAATTCTTGTTTTCCCATCTTCTGCCATCGCTCCCAATAGAACTAAACCAATAGTTGTGATACCAGTTGTTGCACAGCATGCCAACAACGCAGTGAGCCTAGATCCAATCTATGGCCTTACCCACAAACGATAGACAGGAAGAAATATAAACTAGAAATAGATCAAAGCAATCCAAAACAAACCACAAGACAAGATATACGTTGAAAAACCCCAAACTAGGGTAAAAAACTACGGATGCAAAATTCCACTATGAAGAGAAACGAAGATTACAAGGCAATATACTAACCTCTCCCTTGGAAGTACAGAGAAAATCCTTTGCCCACACCTCAGAATAATTTCCTAAAATTCACCTTTACCTAGAATAGCCCTAGGGACCCCAATTTATAGTTTTGGCAACTTCCCTTTCCGCATCCCAGTTGCGAAAGGACTTGCGACATGAAATCCGCGAAACTCCTTTCGCATCTCAATTACGAAAGGACTTGCGACACGAAATCCGCGAAACTTCTTTCGCATCCCAGTTGCGAAACGACTTGCGACACGAAATCCGCGCAACCTCGACTGGTCGTGGGCGGCCCCAAATGTGGCTTCACTTCTCAACAGGGCCTTCCACCACTAGCGGTCTTGGCCAAGCCATCCACTACTGAGTTGCCTTCTCGAAATGTGTGAGAGAAGCAGAGATTGAGAGACTGCAAGAGACCTTGAACATACCCTACTCGATACCAAATGTTCCAGGTATCTGAAGAGAGGATTGGACGCCGCGTCATGGATGATTCTAGAACCAGTTTATTGTACTCATGAAATGAATAACTGATTGCATAGTTATGGCTGCAGTAAGCTATAGTAAGCTTTGAGGCTAATTTTTTCCCTCCGGCCTGAATTTATGCAATCCTAGCAGTCCATTGAGTCATCCACTACCCATCCTGCATCTACAGGCCATCCCAACGCCTGGTCATTTTCTTTGCTAATGTACATGATTTCCTTTTAACAGATTCCAAACGGTTACTAGACAAGAAGAAGCGGATGGTAGTGATAATAACCGTTATTTTGGGGGCGATTATCTTTGCCTTTTGTGGTTGTTGCTTGTGGCAGAGGAAAAGAAGAAGAAAAGGTAGAAATTACCACATTTGATTGAGTGTTAGCAAATTCTAATTGCTTTGAGTCTGATATATATATATATATATATATATAAAAATTTTAAATTTACTATGTGAAATTTAGGTTGCAGGAGAAATGAAATAAACCATGAAATCCTTTACGGTGGAATTGAGCTTGAAGAAAGTACAAATGGATCAAAACTGCCATTATTTGATCTACGTGTTGTAGTGGCAGCTACTAATAACTTCTCTAGTGAAAATAAGCTCGGTGCGGGCGGATTTGGCCCTGTATATAAGGTAATGTGTCGTTTTGCAATTATAAAAGAGAAATGAACACAAACAGACTTCCTGCCAATCTGTGACTTTTGTAGAACATCTGAGATATGCAGAATGTGTGGCCCCACAATGAAGATCACCATTCTTAAAAGTTGGTAAGATCACTATACAATAAATCAGACCATCAGCGCTCAATTGATTTTGATGGTGTCGCCAATACAAAGAGTGGAATGGCCTGATTTTCCGCCAATTTTTTTTATTTTTATGTTTTTTTATTTTATTTTAAGGAGATAAAGTTTTATTGATGGAGAGGCAACTTACATTTGGGCAGGATCCCACAAAAAGATCAGGAGCCCACCAATCATACGAGCCCATATACAAAGAAACAAACCTAACCCAAGCATCGCAAACAAAGACAACAACTGACAAAACATCATCCTTCTCCCTTCCTGTGGTTCTTCTTTTTTCTAATCAAATCAACCTCCGCATTGTTCAGAGCTAGGGAACCCCTAATAAGCATGGGAAGCTTCCCTCGACTTCTATGCAGTCCATTGGGATGGCCACCACTAGCTAGCTTAGCTAGACCATCCGCCACTGAGTTACCTTCACGAAGAATAAGGGAAAATTTGAGATTGAAGGAAAACTGCTTGGCTAAAATAGAGACCAACCTAAACCGAATGTTCCAGGGCCAAGCATTTTCTTAGTTCCCTAAGTTTAAGCAAGCGTTCTCCATATAGCATGTTTTCTATAAAAGGAGAAATACATGGAGAGAGAGAGAGAGAAGCTCCACGTTGTTGACCTAATGTATGCATATTGTCGAACCACGTAAATCATTCTCGTCTCTTATTTTTTCTCTATAGCTTTTAAGCTTTCCTTTTCTCTTTTCAGCTATGGTTTTGATTTTCTTACAGCCAATGCATGCAAGTTTTTTCCCTGTAATACGACACAAGTGACACATTAATGGGAAAGATGGAGTTATATTTGAAAGTTCACATATAATGCTATTACGTGATCATTTTGAAGAATGGGTGGATTTGTGTTTCTCAATTTTAATCAAAGCCCTAATGTGCTGGATGGTAACTTTCAGGGTAAGCTGATGAACAGTCAGGAAATCGCAGTGAAAAGGCTTTCTAAGAAATCTGGGCAAGGGAGTGAAGAATTCCAAATTGAGGTTTTGTTGATTGCGAAACTTCAACATAGGAATCTAGTTAGGATCATGGGCTTCTGCACTCAAGGAGATGAAACGATGCTGATTTACGAGTACATGAGAAACAAAAGCTTGGACTGGTTTATTTTTGGTTTGACTCTCTTAATACCTTACTACTCATCTTTACTTGTATATTAGTCGGATCCCATTCAAAGATGAGAAGGGACCAACATGATTTGCATGGGTCCCTAACTAAATCAACAAAATCGATCCCCAAACTTCAAAATCTGCATATCACTACTAGGCCCCTTTGTTTGAGTCTTTATTCTTATGTATTTAGTCGTGGCACAATCTTTAGCTTAAGATATATAAACAAAAATACCATCTCTATGTCAAATTGGTGCACGTACGTATTGATCCATATCACAATCAAATCACTCGGCCATCTCTTAAATAGGTCATCACCCACAAAACACACAAAGTGAATCTCCTGAGCATTACACTCCAAAACCATTCTAACATTAGACCAACCCTAGGCTATGTCCTAAACAAGAGATGGCCCATTTTATCAACAGCTTTGATTCATTGGAATCTGTATCAATCATGTGCAAACATGGTTTACAAACCTACTCCTGGCATATAGGTTGTGGGAAAAAAATGTTATGCGAAAAAGTGTGACAATTAATCATTTCAAGACTCTTCCCTGATTGCATTTTCTCTATTCTGGTGGAACACAAATACGCAAGTACACACGCACATGACATTAATTTCCTATAATTAGATTAAAATCTGGTGCAGATGAAATGAGGAGAGTATTATTGGATTGGACACAGCGGTTTAAGATTATCATGGGGATCGCTGGTGGGGTTCTCTATCTTCATCAAGATTCTAGACTTCGAATTATTGGTAGGGATCTGAAGGCCAGCAATGTTCTTCTAGATGATGAGATGAACCCTAGAATCTCAGATTTTGGTATGGCAAGGATATTGGGTGGAAATCAGACTCAAGCTAACACTAATAGAGTTGTTGGGACTTTGTAAATGCTTCAAAACATGTGATGAACGCGGAAAAGTTAAGGTATTCAACCATGTGCGACCAGGATATCTCGAGTCCGCTGGATTTTCATTTTGTGAAAGTTGGACCCATGGTTTAGCAGTCCAATAATTGTGGATATGATGGGTTCAGCATGGATATATATATATATATGGTCTATGGAACAATAGCACCCGTTCTAGTCATCAAATGTCTGGCGTCTTTCTGTTCTATGCGGATCATTGCTGCATTTTACCCATTTACTTTCTGGTTACCGGTTGGAAGGTTAGAATTTTCCAGTCAAGAGCCATCCACAGTGGGGCCCATCATATCTTTGCCTTACAATACCGAGAACCCAAGTAGACTCTAAATGTACTCTGATCACGCATTGTTTAAATTAAAAATTCTCTCATTACAATGAAACCTTATATGGGAAAATGGAATGCAGTGGTTATATGTCTCCAGAGTATGCTATGGATGGGCTTTTCTCAGTGAAATCAGATGTCTTTAGCTTTGGGGTCTTACTTCTAGAGATCATTAATGGCAAGAAGAACAACAGCTGTTTCAGCGATGATCCTTCGCAGAATCTGATAAGATATGTAAGTACGAGTTTTCCTTCTTGTTCAATATACATCAAAGCAAGATGAACTAGTTTATAGTTTAGCAGAGAATAATGAGAGTTTAGTTCGACAAGTTCGGCGAATCCTACTGAAGCAAAGTTAAGTCAAAACTCATGTTTCTTTTTTTGTTTAACAATTTTGATTTTTTGAACCATATATATTTACATGCATGCAGATGGAACTTTATATTAGCATAAATAATGTGTTCCCTTCTAATTGTGGATCCCATAGTAGATGGGCCATAGACCCAAAATCACAATGACCATATGATCGTAAACTATTCATAGCCCTCAAATTGATGGATAATATGAAAAATGTTCGACAGTATATACTCATCCAACAAATTTCCTTAAGTTAGGGGGTTTTTTACTTGACATAATTGTGGTGATTTATAACTAATCCATTGTGAGGACCACAAAATGCAATGATTTGGATTGAGACATATACCATGTGTACATTGTGTATAAACTGTCATACTTGGCCAGAGTATTGAAATTCTCCAACTACCGTCTTCTCAGATTTAAGTACAAGTTTTCCTTCTTGAACCATCTATATCTACATGCATGCAGATGGAACTTTATAATAGCATACATAATGTGTTCCCTTCTAATTGTGGATCCCATAGTAGATGGGCCATAGACCAAAAAATCACAATGATGAGATGATCCTAAACTATTCATAGCCCTCAAATTGATGGATAATATGAAAAATGTTTGACAGTATATATATACTCATCCAACAAAATTCCTTAAGTTAGGGGGTGGGATTTTAATTTATATATATACTCATCCAACAAAATTCCATAAGGCTAAACTAAAACTTAATTAGGTCACAACAAAGCCAACAGTGGGAATGCATGGGAATGGGAACACCCATCATTGAAATCTTCCCGAGATCCATCCAATCCAAACCTTATATGAGCCCCATGGAGTTTTCAATTGTGGGTATCCTCACTCTCACTGATCCTTGTGGTGTGGCTCACTTGAGTTTTGGACCATGCTAATTTTCACACTCAAGCCCTTACATCATATCAAGGTAATAATGGATGGCATGGATTTCATACGCATATCCAGTTGGGCCATCAACTTCTTTTATTGAACGCGCTCTCAAGCACTTGCGGGGAGAAGTAAAAGGTGGTATCCATTGTTTCTTATTCATCATTGATAAATGGTGTTAACGCTTCAAATCTATGCACCATATAGTCGTATGGTAATCTAGGCCATCATCGGTAAATGGAGCTGACTTTTCAAATCTGACTCCATCACTAAGCATGGCGAAAAAAAAAAAGAAGTCTGATGGTATAAAATTAATGATATGGTTTTGTCCATTGAATTTGGACCATCACCATTTACCTTAGCAATGCATTTAAAAAAAAAAAAAAAAAAAATCATTTTTTGGAAATTTGTAATTTCTTGATAAATGCAGTTTTACGTTATCTACATGGGACCCACAAATTGTACAGTGCAGACTGCTGTAATCAGTTTCCCATACGAGGAAATGACCACCCCAAGAGGTGTACAAGAACCGATCTAGCTCAGTTAGCCCGCTCGACTCGACTCGACTCGAAAAAAGCTCGATTCGACTTAATTCGAAGTTGAGTTCGAGCCGAGTTGAGCTAATTTTTTGAGCTCGAAAATGAGTTCGAGTTGGCCCCTGCTCGACTCGACTCGGATCGAACCCAGCTTGAATCGAACTCGAATCGAACCAGTTCGGTGACTTGGTTACTTGGATATTGATGTTGCTCACCAAATGTTTGATGAAATGACCCAATGAAGTGTAGCTGGTTGTAAGGAAGGTATATATATGAAACCAATACCCTTTTTTTTTCTTGATTTTTATGTTGCTTAGAAGGTGTTTGATTAAATACCTGTAAAAACCATTTCTGCTGTCTTAAATACGGTTAGATTTTGAAGGTGAAGTCTGGGTGTTTGTGAAAATGCTTCACAAGCAAACTCAGGCTCGATCTTGGCTCGAGCTTGACTCGAAATGGCCCGAGCTGCTTACCGAACCAAGCCGAGCTGGCCAGTCAACTACTGGAGGAGCATGGATATACACCCCTAACCACTCCCCTTCTAAAATAATGAAAAACTAACAAAAAAGTCTAGCATTTTTAAAGCTATTGGGCACGAGTTCTGACTTCTTATCAAAGACTATCATTCCCAAAGAATTGCCTGCAACGATGATTTGGTCGCTCTCATAAGTATTAGAGTTCACACCACGGACAGCTCCAAACATCAGACCACTCAGAGTGTGGGCCTTCGCGGATGGCCGAAGCTGCATCCTAAGTGGAGACAAAGGCAAACCGGACTCTATTTTAATATCCCAGCGACCGACGTTAGGATTGTTTTTTTTCATCTGATTAAGGACTGTTGTTCATTTATCTTTTCAACCGTTTATCTATGGTCCACCAATTGAGAGGTCAATCCCGCCATCAATTTGGCCCAGATTTCAAACTAACAGTCCTTCTACCGTGGAACATAGCGGACCAAGGGTATAGATTACCACAACACGGGCTTGACATTGTTAGAACTAAAAAACCATGTATATGGTGGGATAACTGCAACCACATCCTTTATGTTTTATGAAAATTGTAATAGTCTCCCTTCTATTTATGATTTTGTAGATGCCTATCCTCTGTTTTATAATACCATGCAGATTCACCAAGTAAACAACTGCCATTCACTTTCACCGTTATCTTTGTGTAAACGTGGCGCCACTTGGCTGGGACCTGAAATGAGTGTGAGCCGACCACAATGTGTGTTGACATCCATCCGTTTCGCCAACTCATTTGATCGCATGAGCCCAAAAGTGAAGTAGATGCAAATCTCAGGTGGACCACACCATAGGAAACAATGATCATTGAATCACATAATCAAAAACTTCTAGGGCCCACTGTAATGATTATTTACCATCCAAACTGTTGATAAGGTCACACAAACTTGGATGAAGGGAAAAACAAATATCAACTTAATTTGAAACTTTTGTAGCTCATAAAAAGTTTTTAATAATCATACACCAATGTTTCTGTGGTGTGGTCCGCCTAAGAGTTGTATATATCTGCCTAATTTTTGGGCTCATGCCATACGATTAAGGTGGGCCTCATAGTCAGGGCACCACCCACATCGGTGGTTCCAGGTTCCAGCCTTCTCGTGCCCTGTAAGTGATACTGTTTTACTCCCAAAAGTATCAAATGTATCCTCACAACAACATTTAAATATTTTGGAGGGTGAATGTTTCGTGTACATTATTTTAAATCGTCCCATCTAAATCACGATAGGATTTTTAGGTACTTGAGCCTAACGGGGAGTGACTAGCCTAGTGGTTTTTGTGGATTTCACATAAACATCCCCATCGGGTTTATCTGTTTGCTTTCATGAGCTGACTGGAACCTGTTAATAATAAAAATCTAATAGAAGGTACTCTATTGGTGATTATTGGGATTGAGGCAGCTCAGTGGAAACCTTTGGAAAGGAGACCAAAATGTAAATTCTGTAATGATTAGGCAGTTGTTTCTATAAAATTTCGTAATGATTAGGCAGTTGTTTCTATAAAATTTCTCGGCATTATTCAGTTTCTGTCTGGATTGTACTCTGGAGGTATAAAGGCAATAGGTGGGGCCACATGAATTGGGAGTGGCCCGGCCTCACCCAAGACTCTGCAGCCTTTACTGTGGGGCTCATTTTGATGTACGTATCTTATATCCACGCCATTCATCCGTTTTAGGGCACGAGCCCAAAAAGCGGCAGATCCAATTCTCATGTAGATATTATCACAGGAAAAGGTGGGATTGACCATTAATGGGCCAAAAAATTTTGTGGATCAAGATGATATTTGTTTTATCTCTTTATCTATATTACGTGATCTTATCAACAGGTTAGATGACAGATGCCAACCTTAAGCTTTCCTAGGTGGAATTGAGTTTCATCATCCCACCTCTACGATTGAGGGATCGAAGTTGGCAAAAAGGAAAAGAAGTTTAAATTTTAAAAAAAAAAATTTTAAAAAATTTATTATTATTATTATTATTTTTATATATAAAAAAAAAAGGCTAGATGACAGATGAACATTACAGAAACCTTACAATGGCGCTATCAATTTTTTATGATGGTAGGAGGTAAAATTAGCACTGTTTACCATTGTATATCCACTTGAGAATTGGATCTTCTACCATTTTGGGCTTATGCCCTAAAATGATCTGGTAAAACAGATGAACGGTGTGGATATAGATTACATAATCAGGTGGCGCCACAGCAAGGACTGCACGAACTTGGGTGAGGCCAGGGCCACATCTAATCCCCTCCCATTCACGACAGGATCCAGCAGCTGTGTGACCGTGTCCCATAGCACAGGAGACAGGTTGGGAGGGCATGGCCACCATATTGTCTATAAGCAGTCCTGATGCTTCATCTTCCCCCGATGAAGGGTTAGGACCAAAAATCAGCTGTTCTGCAACTCACGTGGGCTCTAGATAAAGTCAATGGTGAGTGTCCTCTTCCAACTTGTTCCCCCTGTTGTGGCCCACCCAAGCTTTGTATCGAGCTAATATTCAGGACATCGGATATTAACTCAGGAGATTCATTGGATAGACGGGTTGGATGTGATACATACATGTTGTGGGCTCCACACAAGTAGTAGCGGAGCATACTTTCTTTCCTTTTAGCCAGACCCACGGACAACCTTACAAGGAAGTGTACCATAGTTGGCCACGTATCTTTACACACCATAGACCACTAGACCGGATTTTAATTACGGCAAGTGGGGACATGGTTAGGTAAGCCAAACCATTTGTCTGTCCTACAGTGAATGGACCATACCTCAAATTTCCTCCCTACAAAAAATTCACCTTTTGACTGTGTCCTGCTGGTGGACAGATGATTAAGAAGCAAAAGGAGAAATATAACAACGGTCCATGTTTAACTGAATGGGACTTTAATTTCAGGATCGGGCATACTTTGAGAGAAGGTAATTTTGAAGTGGATGGTCTGGCTAAGATTGGGAGCGGTCCTGAATGGGGTATGGATGGAGGTATACAGAAGCAAAGAGGAGGTCCCCGAAGGGATCAGGGCTTGATTAATTACCTTAGATTATGAGAGTGTAGAGGCGGAGGGAAAGCAAGGTGTTCGACCCTAATATTGGCTTGTGACAGGTTTGTGTTGGCTTGTATAGGTTGGTGCAGAGGGTTGGTTAGGTATTGGTAATTTTGGGCATTGGTTGTTTAGTAGAACGAATGTAAGGGCAAATGATAGGTTGCACTATGTTTTCTTCTCCGTGTCGAATGTTTGTAAGGATATTTTCGGACCGGTAATAAAATTATTGGTGGTGAGACCCCACTTTTATGGAAAAATAAATAAATAAATAAAAAGTCATCAGGAGAGATTGTTCGGTATCTTTGGAAAGAGTTACGAAATTCAATGACAGTCCACGTCAATGCATAAAAGTCCTAATTTTGGTTGTTATAATGGGAAAGCCATAAAATTTTGGGTCATTCAATAATAGGATTCAACATCAGTGACTTGACTGGTAAATAACGTGTAGTCATCAGTGACTTTGACCGGTAAATGTGAGGCATTAGCTACATTTTTTATTTTTATTTTTTTTAAAGTAAACTGCATTTTCATTCAACAAACAGAGCTATACAAAACAGGGGGCCTCACAAAAAGCTGAGCCTAACCCCAACAGAACCGCATTCGTGCGGCCACAAAGCCCTATATAAGCCGCCTATCATATCCAAAAAAAAACCACGTCTAAGCTAAGAAAAGAAAGCTCCCCCTGAGAACTGATAGGGGGAAACAAACAGGCTGCACACAACTAAAAAGACCGAATGAGCAGCCACTACTACAGCCGGCACTAGTTGGGACGCTTCCTGATAGCCCCTACTCCTGTCCTATCAAGAACCAGGAGGCCTCTAACTTCCTGAGGGAGGACCGCAGAAGAGAAGTGAAGGGTAGATTCTTGTGTGTTGCAACCTAACTTTGCCATGCCATCCGCCGGCCCATTTCCTTCTCTGAAGATATGTTGAAATTCAACATTACAGAAGGAACTAAGAAGCATTATTCTGTCCATCCAACACTTCCATTTCCAACCTGGACAAGCGCTACCCTACATGAAGCTGACCACCAAAACCAAATCGGATTCAACAATTATATTCCTAAAGCCGAGATTGATACAGTGGACTAGGCCATCATGGATCGCACGAATCTCAGCCCGGGTGTTTGAGGCAAGGCCATAGCCCGCGTAAAATGCAAAAAGAAGCTTACCGTCCTCAGCCCTGCAAACTCCTCCCCCTCCTGCCACTCCCGGATTACACCAAGACGCATCGTCCATGTTCAGTTTAACCCACCCAAGAGGGGGTTTCCTCCACCTCATAACTTGGAAATCTTCGAGGTGGGGATGCACATCAATCCCCAAAGACAACAGCACCCTGTTAAAAATTCCATGGCTGCCAACACGTAAACCGGGAAGAGCCCGGCCCTAAGCAACTCTCTTCCACCATCTAGAGATGCGAGCAATGAGGCTCTCCGTGTTCAGCATTCTCCCTTCAAACCTACAGTAATTCCTGCTAAACCATAACTCCCACAAAATGAAACACGGTAGCTGGTTCTTTAAGGGCCCATTGGGTCCATAAACTAAACGCGAACCCCACCAGTAGGGGAGCCACTCGCCTACGGACTGCCCACGAACCATGGGGATACCGTAAAGACTGGCAAAATGCGAAAAAACTAGTCTCGCCTTAGCGCTGTGCAAAAAGACGTGATCAGCTGATTTAACTGAGGGCCTCTGCCTGCTAGACTCGTCGCAACAGCTGCACCTCGAGGCCGACTGCACTCCGCGGGATTGGACAGCTTCATCCACTGCAAGCGCGCCTTTAAGGACCCTCCACACAAGAGTGGACAGCTTTAGGGGAATGACTGCATCCCAGATTTTTCCACCCCAAAACGTCTGGAGACTACGAGCACGATAGATCTCCCAAGCTGACAAAACTGAGAACTTACCAGATGGATTTGGTGGCCAGAAAGGGGTGTCCACACCATCAATCACACAGAAACCCCCCTGAAAAATCGCATCAATCTGATGTTGAGAAAATACGGAGAAGACAGCTGAAGGAGGGAGAGGGCCCATCCTCCCCAAAAAGTCCTTCACCCTAAACTCATGAAGAGCGGGGGGAATAGTGTTCACCAGCCTCTCATGCAAAACGCCTAGCCCGGACCAGTTATCTGTCCAAAGGCTCAAATTGCCTTCCCCGATTTACCATTGGGTAGTATTCTTGATGGAAGGGAGAAGAGCTCTGATTCTCTTCCATAAAGGAGATACGAGAGGAGTGGGAGGGTGCTGACGGCTGAGCTGCAGATCTTGACTGTACCGAGACCTCACGAAAGAGGCCCAAAGCCCAGACTCCGCAGGGTTCAAAACTGACCATGCCATCTTAAGACAAACGCTGTCACGACGTCTTGAAGACACCTAACTCCTAGGCCTCCTTCGCTCTTGGGAAGAGCAATGGACTTCCAACTTCGCCAATGGAGTTTTCTCCTGCCATCCTTCTAGCACCAAAGGAAATCCGCAAACTGATTCTCCAAACATTTGATAACGCCGACTGGGACATGAGTAGCAGCCAACGTATGGACTGGAACGCTAGCCAGAATGTGACTCACCAGCGTAGCTCTACCCACCATAGAGAGAAACCTAGCTTTCTAGCCCTTTATACGCCCATCCACCCCATCCACGAGTCTTTGGAAAGCGTCTTTCCTCCTACGACCCGTCGAGATTGGGACCCCCTAGATACACCATGCTCTCCACCGGATTAATCGATCCTAATTCCCTATGGATAGCCGCAATCCTGGAAGCCGCCATGTTTTCAGGATGCATGAACATGCTCTTCTGGAAGTTCACTTTCTGACCTGAGACCTGCTGATAGAGATCAAGGAAATGCTTGGCCGCTCTGACAGAACAGGTGCCACCGTTTAGGAACAGAAGCGTATCATCTGCAAAAAGAAGATGGGAAACAAGCACACTACCTCTCCTTCCTCTGAAAGGAAGACATGGCCGTGTATAAACTAGTTTTTGGAGACCTCTCCCAAGAACCTCAGAAGCCAGAATAAACAAACTGGGTGACAGGGGGTCTCCTTGCCGAAGCCCGCGAGTAGACTTGAAGAATCCCCCCACCTCCCCATTGATGAGCACCGAGAACTAGTTGTTGCTCCAACAACGCTCCACAAGCCGGATCCAAGGGGTCAAGAATCCAAATCGACTCAAAACTCTTTTTAAGAAGAGCTACTCCACTCTGTCGTAAGCTTTTTCCATGTCAATCTTGATCATTATGTTCCCACCTCTAACTTTTCTGTTTAGTTCCCTTATCAATTCCTGAGCAAGGGCAATGTTTTTCGAGATCAAACGACCTTGAACAAACGCCCTTGCTGAGGAGCAATCGAAGAGGGAAGCAACTTGCTCAATCGGTTGGCAATGACTTTAGCGAAGATCTTGTAGATGACATTGCACAGGCTAATAGGACGATAATCTGCAAAGCACTTAGGAGCTTCCTTCTTAGGAATGAGAGCAAGAAGGGAGGACGTGAAGGCTCTCGGCAAGCGGGCACCTTCAAAGAAAGAAATTATTGCTTTCAATAGGTCTTGACCAATGATCTCCCAACACCCTGAGAAGAACGCAGCAGAAAAACCATCAGGATCAGCTGCATTGTCGCTAGGGATAGACATAACTGCCTTTTGAACCTCCTGAATGGACGGTTTACTTAGAAGGAGGTTGCTATCCTCATCCGTAACCAAAGGCGGGATGACTTCCAAGATAGATTCCTCTAGTTCGACCATCCCAGCAGAGAATTGAGAGTGGAAAAACCTAACGGAAGCTGCTTTGATATCTTCATGCGTTACGACAGTGTCCCTCGACTCAAGGTGGATGGATGAAATGAATACTTTTCGGGCTTTCTCCGTTACAAATGCATGAAAGAACCCCGTGTTTCGGTCACCCTCCTGAAGCCAGTTATTCCTGGCTTTTTGTTTCCAGAAAATCTCCTCCATAAGTTCCAACTTGGAGAGCGAATCCCTGGTATCCAGAATGTTGAATTGGAGGGAGTTGTCAACTGCCTCCGATGTGTCGCCATGCTGAATCTGCTCCTCCAGATTAGATAGCTTCTTTTCTTCCACCTGAATTGCGCTGAAAATGTTCCCAAATACAACCTTGTTCCAGTTGCGTAACCTATCCTTGACAGCCTTCATTTTGAGAAGAAGATTTGACATGGGATTGGGGTCTGTAACCGAGGACCAGGCGTCTTTCACCAGCGGAAAGAAAGCCTCATGATGGGTCCACATTCGTTGAAATCTTAATGGTTTTGGGCCTGCAAAGTGATGCGTAGGAAAAACTAACAAAAGAGGGGCATGATCGGAGTTGATACGGGGAAGATGATGTACCTAGAATGAGGGGAAAGCGTCGCACCATGGAGAATTCATCAACACCTGGAATGAGGGGAAAGCGTCGCACCATGTAGAATTCATCAACACCCAGAATTCATCAACCTGGAATGAGGCATTAGCTACATAGCGTGTGGTGTAAGCTATGAAATGTGAGGCATTAGCTATACATTAGTTTTAATTTTTTAATTAAGGTTATGCTCGATTACATCAAATATCATGAAAAATTATAATATTTTATACCAAATTAAACAAACTAATAATGAAATTTTATAACATCTGATGCAACCAAACACAATATAAAATAACAGGAAAAGCAAATAAAAATTAACTAAAATAAATAAAGAAAATTTTTGAAAAGATAAATTAATTTTTATTGAAAAATATAATAAATTATTGAAAATATAAATTAATTTAATTTTAATTAAAAATAACTTGTAGTATAAACTATACAGTGAGTAGCATAAACTATATAGCATGTAGCATATGTAAATTCATAGACCACTGAAGCTATTTTCATGAGATACATGTCATTTAGTCCCGATCCATAGCTTATTGGTCGATATACTATGTTTCAACATTAAGATTAAGAGATCAAGTAGATGTGATGTGGCTGTGTGTGTTAAAAAAAAGACTTATACGGCGTTAAGGCTAAGATATATGTGTGGCATATGCTACATGGTACATGGCACATAGCTACTTAAAGCAGCGCTTAGCATGCTAATGGTATGAATTATCCAACCATTGGGCCCACCTGTCACAGATTTTTCTATAAAATTTCTCGGCATTGTGTTGCGAGATGTCTTAAATCCAAGTCCTTTCGCAACTGGGATGCGAAAGGAGTTTCGCGGATTTTGTGACGCAAGTCCTTTCGCAACTGGGATGCGAAAGGAGTTTCGCGGATTTTGTGACGCAAGTCCTTTCGCAACTGGGATACGAAAGGGAAGTTGTCAAAACTATAAATTGGGGTCCCTAGGGCTATTCTTTTCATGATTCTAAGACTTCCTAAAGGTATTCTAAAGGGTTCTAGGGTTATCAAAGGGTGTAGCAAGGGTGAGATTCGAGGTTGTTCGAATCGGGTAAGTCCTTTCTCTTTGTAATTGATGCTTTCATAGTGGTGATCTGTCGCTTTGTGCCGTGGTTTTTTCCCGCAAGGGTTTTCCACGTTAAATCTGTGTGTTCTCTTTTCTTGTGTGTGCTTGGTGCCATTGGATTGCTATCCTAGATCTAGATCTGTGTGATTCCGCAGGCCAAAAATCCCAACAAGTGGTATCAAAGCAATCGGTTGGGACACAGATCTGAATCTGAGGGATTAGTAATAATGGCGAGCGCCAGGTATGAGATTGAGAAGTACTCAGGGAAAAATAATTTTGAGTTATGGAAGATCAAGATGATGAGTTCCTTAATTAAGCAAGGCGAAGATGGTGCTCTTGAGGAGCGGAAGTCCACCATGAAAGATGATGATTGGAATACTCTTGATAAGAAAGCCTTATCATCGATCCGTTTATGTCTCACGGATGAGGTTCTCTACAACGTCATGAGGGAGAAAACTGCGGCTAATTTATGGGCGAAGTTGGAGGATGTTTATGCGAAGAAATCCTCTGAAAATCGTCTGCACTTGAAGCGGCAGTGGTATAACTTCAAGATGGCAGAGGGTGGAGATCTGGAGGCTCACATCAGCAATTTTAATAAATTGGTTTGCAAATTGCTCGATATGGATAAAGTGATGAAAGATGAAGAACAAGCATGTATGTTGCTGAATTCTCTCCCGGCGTCCTATAAGTCATTCAAGGATACTATGTGCAGCATGAACAAAACCCTGAGTGTCGACACTATTATCTCAGCCCTTCAAGGGAAGGCTATGAGACAGCTAGACAGCAACATAGGGACATCTTCTGATGCACTGTTTACAGTGGGTAGGAATTCTGAACACAGTACAGGTTCTTCAGGTTCTAGATCCAAATCCAAGGGCAAGGGCAAAGGAAAGGTAAAGTGCTGGAATTGTGGGAAGGAAGGACATGTGAAAAGGGATTGTGAAAATCCTAAATCTAAGAGGGAAGATTCTGAGGCTTCATGCAGGGAGGCTAACACTGCCACGTCAGATGAATCGAGTGGATGTGATGGTGATGTTTTGTCTGTGTCTTCGCTCAGACGGTTATACGATGATCGTAAGGACGAGTGGATGCTAGACACAGGGGCATCTTTTCACATGACTCCTCATCGGAGTTGGTTCACCAGCTATAGGGAGTGCGATGGTGGACAGGTATTTATGGGCAATGACATTGCCTGTAATGTTGTGGCTATTGGTACGGTACGCATCAGGATGTTTGATGGGGTGGAGCGTACTTTGACTGATGTCAGGCACGTTCCTGATTTGAAACAAAATCTGATTTCTCTTGGTGTGCTTGAGGCAAAGGGATGTAAGTACACAGGTATTGATGGTGCTCTTAAGGTATCCAAGGGGGCACGGGTAGTCATGAAAGCGCAACGACTCGATCATGTTTACAGGTTGATCGGGAGCACTTCAAAAGGTGGAGCTACAGTGGATGTAGCGAATTCCACCTCTACACGTGTGTGGCATGATGGGCATGGCCACATGAGCGGGCAGGGCAGGAAGGCTGAGATGTGCGGACAGGGATACAGAGCAGGTGGAGCAACCACCTGTGAGAAGAACCACATGGCATGATTGTAGGATATCGGCAAGGTACATGGACGACTCCAATATTGCAGGGGATTCATCTTCTATTCTGATGGCTCTAGGTGAGCCTGGTGCTGAGAAGTGGAAGGTGACTATGGGCGATGTGATGGATTCGTTGTACCAGACCGACATATGGGAGCGGGTGGAGCTTCCAGTGAGCCAGTGAGCAGTTGGATGCAGGTGGACCTTCAAGAGGATATAGTATAGATACAAGGCGAGGTTGGTAGCGAGGAGTTATTCTCAGAGAGAAGAGATCGGCTTCTCAGAGATATTCGCGCCGACGGTATAGCAGGTATCTATCAGATCCGTGATTGGCGCTGGTTGGCCAATGTGATCTTGAGCTATGATGTGATGCAAAAATAAGAGAAGAGGTCAAGAAGCTACACGGTTGAAGATTGAAGACATGGTGGAGATTGTTGCGAGATGTCTTAAATCCAAGTCCTTTCGCAACTGGGATGCGAAAGGAGTTTCGCGGATTTTGTGACGCAAGTCCTTTCGCAACTGGGATGCGAAAGGAGTTTCGCGGATTTTGTGACGCAAGTCCTTTCGCAACTGGGATATGAAAGGGAAGTTGTCAAAACTATAAATTGGGGTCCCTAGGGCTATTCTTTTCATGATTCTAAGACTTCCTAAAGGTATTCTAAAGGGTTCTAGGGTTATCAAAGGGTGTAGCAAGGGTGAGATTCGAGGTTGTTCGAATCGGGTAAGTCCTTTCTCTTTGTAATTGATGCTTTCATAGTGGTGATCTGTCGCTTTGTGCCGTGGTTTTTTCCCGCAAGGGTTTTCCACGTTAAATCTGTGTGTTCTCTTTTCTTGTGTGTGCTTGGTGCCATTGGATTGCTATCCTAGATCTAGATCTGTGTGATTCCGCAGGCCAAAAATCCCAACACATTGTTCAATTTCTATCTGTATTGTACTCCAGAGGTATAAAGGCAACAGGTGGACCCAAGACTGTTCAACCTTTACTGTGGGGCTTATTTTGATGCACGTATTCTATATCCACACCATCCATCCATTTTAGGGCACGAGCCCAAAAAGGAAGCAGATTCAATTCTCACGTAGCTATTATCATAGGAAAGGTGGGAATATTGGCCATGAATGGGCCAAAAAATTTTGTGGATCAAGATGATATTTGTTTTAACTCTTTATCTAGGTTTATGTGACCTTATCAACAGGCTAGATGACATATACCAACCTTCAGCTTTCCTAGGTGGAACTGAGCTTCATCATCCCATCTCTACAATTGAGGGACCGAAGTTGGCAAAAAGGAAAAGAAGTTAAAAATAATTTTTTATTATTATTATTATTTTTTTAAAGTAGAAAAAAAAAAAAAAAAAAAAAAAAAGGTCTAGATGACATATGAACATTACAGAAACCTTACAATGGCCCTATCAATTTTTATTTTTATTTTTATTATTTATTTATTTTTATTTTTTTATGGTAGGAGGTGAAATTAGCACTGTTTCCCATTGTATGTCCACTTGAGAATTGGATCTTCTACCATTTTGGGCTCATGCCCTAAAATGATCTGATAAAACAGATGAACGGTGTGGATATAGATTACATAATCAAGGTGGCGCCCGCAGCAAGGACTGCATGAAGTTGGGTGAGGCCAGGGCCACATCTAATTCCCTCCCATTCACTACAGGATCCATCAGCTGTGTCCCATAGCACAGGTGACAGCTTGGGAGGGCATGACCACCATGTTGTCTATACGCAGTCCTGATGCTTCATCTTCCCCCAATGAAGGGTTAGGACCAAAAAAATCAGCTGTTCTGCAACTCATGTGGGCTCTAGCTAAAGTCAATGGTGAGTGTCCCCTTTGAACTTGTTCCCCATGTTGTGGCCCACCCAAGCTTTGTATTGAGCTAATATTCAGGACATCGGATATAAACTGAGGAGATTCATTGGGTAGACGGGTTGGATGTGATACATACATGTTGTGGGCTCCACACCAGTACTAGTGGAGCATACTTTCTTTCCTTTTAGCCAGACCCACGGACAACCTTAAGGAAGTGTACTATAGTTGGCCACGTATCTTTGCACACCATAAACCACTAGACCGGATTTTAATTATGGCAAGTGGGGCCATGGTTAGGTAAGCCAAACCATTTGTCTGTCCTACTGTGAATGGACCATGCCTCTAAAATTTCCTCCCTACAAAAAATTCACCTTTTGACTGTGTCCTGCTGGTAGACAGATGGTGAAGAAGCAAAAGGAGAAATATAACAACGGTCCATGTTCAACTGAAAGGGATTTTAATTTCAGGATTGGGCATATTTTGAGAGAAGGTAATTTTGAAGTGGATGGTCTGGCTAAGATTGGGAGTGGTCCTGAATGGGGTATGGATGGGGTATGTAGAAGCAAAGAGGAGGTCCCCGAAGGGATCAGGGCTTGATACCTTAGACTATGAGAGTGTAGACGAGGAGAGAAAGCAAGGTGTTCGACCCTAATATTGGCTTGTGACAGGTTTGTGTTGGCATGTATAGGTTGGTGCAGAGGGTTGGTTAGGTATTGGTGATTTTGGGCATTGGTTGTTTAGTAGAACGAATGTAAGGGCAAATGATAGGTTGCACTATGTTTTCTTCTCGGATGTTTGTAAGGATATTTTCGTACTGGTAATAAAATTATTGGTGGTGAGACCCCACCTTCATGGAAAAAGAAAAAAAGTCATCAGGAGAGATTGATCAGTATCTTTGGAAAGAGTTACGAAATTCAATGACAGTCCACGTCAATGCATAAAAGTCCTAATTTTGGTTGTTATAATGGAAAGCCATAAAATTTTGGGTCATTCAATAGTAGGATTCAGCTTCCCTGACTTGACTGGTAAATAACGTGTAGTCATAGAATTTTGGGTCAATCAATTGTGGGATTCAACATCAGAGACTTGACTAGTGAATAATGCATAGGGTAGGGTTTTATGTTATGAAATGTGAGGCATTAGCTACATAGCGTGTGGTGTAAGCTACACATTAGTTTTAATTTTTTAATTAAGGTTATGCTCAATTACATCAAATATCATGAAAATTTATAATATTTTTATACCAAATTAAACAAACTAAAAATGAAATTTTATAACATCTAATGCAACCAAACACAATATAAAATAACAGGAAAAGCAGATAAAAATTAACTAAAAAATTAAAGAAAATTGTTGAAAAGATAAATTAATTTTCATTGAAAAATAGAAAATATAATAAATTATTGAAAATATAAATTAATTTAATTTTAAATAAAAATAACTTGTAGTATAAACTATACAGTGAGTAGCATAAACTATATTGCATGTAGCATATGTAAATTCATAGACGACTGAAGCTATTTTCATGAGATACATGGCATTTAGTCCCGATCCATAGCTTATTGGTCGATATACTATGTTTCAACATTGAGATTAAGAGATCAAGTAGATGTGATGTGGCTGTGTGTGTTAAAAAAAAGACTTATACGGCGTTAAGACTAAGATATATGCGTGGCATATGCTACATGCTACACGGCACATAGCTACTTAAAGCAGCGCTTAGCATGCTAATGGTATGAATTATCCAACCATTGGGCCCACCTGTCACAATTGAATAGGATGGTATGAATTATCCAACCATTGGGCCCACCTGTCACAATTGAATAGGATGGTATGAATTATCCAACCATTGGGCCCACCTGTCACAATTGAATTGGAAGGTATGAATTATCCAACCATTGGGCCCACCTGTCACAATGGAATAGGACCCGTGGCAGAGGTGGATTCCTCCACAGAGTAGGACCCGTGGTCGAGGTGTACAGTAGCTAGCCTGATCAGGATTCAGATTTCGTAGTAACCCCTCAGGTACTGACCTCGTTCTGGAAAATCTGTGGGGCCATCATGATATATGCTTCTTATCCATCTGTCCATTCAGATTTACAGCTCATTTTTGGGCATGATCTATAAAATTGAGCCCAAAAATGAAGCAGATCCAAATATGAGGTGGACGACACCACATGAAACAGTGGTGATTCAGTGCCCACCATTAAAAAATTCTTGGGTCCACAAATTCATTGAGAATTTGCACACGCATCATGCAAGTAATTCAAACTAAACCATTTAAACTATTTTTACCTGTCTGGATTTATCATAAATACAAAATTGTTGTCAGAGCTGATGCCTTAAATCTTCAAGGCTGCTTAACTGGTCAAGGGAACTGCTCGACTAGTCGAGGCCCGCTCGACTCAAAGTCCAGCGAGCTTGTGTTTTGGGTATCCATAATGCTTGACCAGTTGAGGGGATGATTCGACCGGTCGAGGGGATCCCCCGACCAGTCGAGGCTTCAGCTCGGCTAGTCGAGGTTACGTAAATCTTGCGCGAACTGTGTAAATTTAAGACGGTTTCCGGACTTTTCCAGAGGAGGTGCATAAGTGGAGTTTCCTAAACTATAAATAGAGGTTCCCAGGGCTATTCTAAGGTATTTTAAGGCTTCCTAAAGGTATTCTAAAGGGTTCTACGATTATCAAAGGGTGTAGCAAGGGTGAGATTCGAGGTTGTTCGAATCGGATAAATCCTCTCTCTTTGTAATTTATGCTTTCATAGTGGATTTTTGTCGCTTTATGCCGTGAGTTTTTCCCACATGGGTTTTCCACGTTAAATCTGTGTGTTCTCTTGTGTGTGCTGTTGGGATGCCTTGCACAAACCTTAGGATCTAGCCTCCCGAAACAAACCAGAATTATGGATAATAAAGCAATGAAATAAATCAAAGCATCAATCACACACCACACAAGAGATTTTTACGTGGAAAACCCTCAAAGAGGTAAAAACCACGGGACCTCGTCCAGATCAACAATCCACTATGAAGTAGAACGTTATAATCTTCTTCACTCACGCAGGAGTGGATAAACAATAAGAGAAACAAAGAACCTCTAACCGATTACGAGGACATAGAAGCGCTGAGATGTAGATTGCAAAGTAGAACCTCTTTAGCAAATCCCTTGCAAAGCTTTAGGAAACCCTCTTGCTATTTTGTGATACCTAGAAAAACCCTAGGCAACCCCTTTTATAGTTTTGGGAAACTCCTTTCCGCATCCCAGTTGCGAAAGGACTCAAATCCGCAGTTTCGCGCAAAATCGCGGAACAAACTGCGTAACCTTCGACTAGTCGAGACATCCCTTCGACCAGTCGTAGGCCCCCTTCGACCACTCGAAGGTTCCTTCGATCAGTCGTAGCTACAGTAGAAAACAGCAAAATTACTCGCTGGACTTTGAGTCGAAGTTTCGACTCGAACCTTCGACCGGTCGACCACCAGCCTTCGACCAGTCGAGCAAGGCTCTCGACCAGTCGAAGATGGGTCAAAATAACCCATCAAATCTCCCCATTTTTGACCCAGGAGGGATCCACCTTCTTCAAGCCAGCCAGGTTTCTACAAACCTCGAACTTGCCCTTGAGCAAAGCCTTGGTCATCATGTCTGACCCATTATCGTCCATGTGGACTTTCTCAAGCCGTAACACCTTCTGTTCCAAAGTATCCCTGATCCAGTGATACCGAATCTCTATGTGCTTCGACTTGGAATACTGACTTGGATTCTTGCTCAAGTGTATAGCACTCTGACTATCGCAATAGACCACGTGCTCCTCCTGCTTTAGGCTAAGTTCCTGTAGGAACCTTTTCATCCAAAGCATCTCTTTACATGCTTCTGTGACTGCAATGTATTCGGCCTCTGTCGTCGACAATGCTACGACCTTCTGTAACTTGCTCTGCAAAGAAACCGCTCCCCCTGCAAACGTGAACATGAACCCCGATGTAGACTTCCTGGAGTCTATGTCACCTGCCATATCTGCATCTGTGTAGCCCTCTAACACAGGTTTTCCGTCACCATAGCATAGGCTCAACCTGGATGAGCCTCTTAGATACCGTAGTATCCATTTCACCGCTGTCCAATGCTCTTTGCCAGGATTGGCAAGGTACCGGCTGACAACACCAACCGCATATGCTATGTCTGGGCGTGTACACACCATAGCATACATCAAACTTCCTACTGCTGACGCGTAGGGTATTTTCTGCATCTCTTCCACCTCTTCCTTCGTCTTGGGACACTGCCTGTCGCTCAATCTGAAGTGACCATCCAGTGGAGTACTAACCGGCTTCGTTGCATTCATATTAAACCACTCTAGGACTTTCTCAATATACCGCTCTTGTGATAGCCAAAGCTTCCTGCTGCTTCTGTCACGGGTTATCTCCATTCCTAAGATCTGTCTAGCCGGGCCCAAGTCTTTCATCGCAAAAGACTTGCCCAACTCCTGTTTCATCCTGTCAATCTTCTTGATGTCTTTTCCCATGATGAGCATGTCATCAACATATAACAGCAGAACTGAGAAATCACCGTCTGAGAACTTACGTGTGAACACACAGTGGTCCGACTCCGTTCTGTCATACCCATGCTGTAACATGAACGAATCGAACTTCTTGTACCATTGTCGTGGAGCTTGTTTCAGCCCATACAAGCTCTTCTTCAGCCTACACACCATATGCTCCTTGCCCTTGACTTCGAACCCCTCTGGTTGGTGCATGTAGATCTCTTCTTCCAGGTCACCATGGAGAAAGGCAGTTTTAACATCTAACTGCTCTATCTCCAGATCCATGCTAGCCGCCAACCGAAGCAACACCCGTATGGATGTCATCTTCACCACTGGTGAGAATATCTCCTCGAAGTCTATGCCTTTCCTCTAACCAAACCCTTTCACCACAAGTCTGGCCTTGAACCTCGTCTGTGAATTCTTCTACTCAATCTTCTTCCTGAACACCCACTTGTTGCTCAGAGATTTCTTGCCCTTAGGCAGTTTCACCATGTCATAGGTGTGGTTCTTATTCAAGGATTTCATCTCCTCTTACATAGCTTTCAACCACTCTTTATGCTCATCGGCTATGGCCTCAGAATAATCTTCTGGCTCTCCCCCATCGGTTAGCATAATGTACTCATGCGGCGAGTACCTCTTGGACGGCTGTCTGTCCCTAGATGACCTCCTCACCTGTGGCTCAACAGGTGGATCAAGTGAGAGCTGCTCCCCTGGTCCATCTTCTGAAGGAACTCCCTCGTCCTCTGCACCTTGTTGTACTCCCCCGTCATCAGGCACCACGGGAGAAGTAATCGGATCCATGTCCTCTAGCTCACCTGAACTAGGCTGGTTCTTCTCTGGCTTACCAATGTCTTCGATACACTGATCTTCAAAGAAAACCACATCTCTGCTCCTGACGAGCTTCTTCTCGGTCGGATCTCATAACCTGTAACCGAATTTTTCATCACCGTACCCTAGGAACACACACTGCCTGATCTTCATATCGAGCTTGGACCTCTCGTCCTTTGGTACGTGAACAGGATGCCCTGCATCCAAACACCCTGAGATGACTGTACGATGGATCATGTCCAGTCCATACCTTCTCAGGCACTTCTCCATTCAACGGGGCTGATGGAGACCTGTTTATCAAATACACCGCCGTGTGTGCATTGCTTCTCCCCAAACGTCTTGGGCAACTTCGCATGGGATAACATGCATCTGATTCTCTCAATAATGGTGCGATTCATTCGCTCAATTACACCATTATGCTGGGGGGTCTTGGGAACCGTCTGTTTATGCTGTATACCCTGGGACTTGCAGTACTCGTGAAAGTCGCCAATGTATTCACCACCATTGTCAGTACGGATGCACTTCAATGGTCTACCTGTCTCTCTCTCGACCATAGCATGAAACAATTTAAACACACCAAAGACCTCGTCCTTAGATTTCAAAGCATAAACCCAAACCCTCCTAGATGCATCATCTATAAAAGTAACAAAATACAATGCCCCACCCAAGGTTTTTTGTCCTCATAGGACCACAAACATCAGAATAAACCAAATCTAATGCATGCACTTTATTAACATGAGAAGCAGTTTTAACAAATGAAACTCTATGTTGTTTCCCTGATAAACAATCAAGACAGGTTTTAAGAGGCATACCTGTCACGTCTGGAAGGAGCTGCTTCTTTGCTAGTACCTGAAGCCCTTTTTCACTCATGTGGCCTAGACGCCTGTGCCACATGTCAATAGTTGAATCTTCTGCTGCGTTCAACCCACCCTTACATACACTGATACTTGCCTTGTACAGGGTGCAACACTTCTTTCCTCTGGCTGCGATCAACGAACCCTTGATGAGCTTCCAGTACCCCACCAGCGAACCGGCTTTCATAGCCATCATCATCCAACCTTCCCGTCGACATCAAGTTGAGGCGAAGGTCTGGGATATGCCTCACATCCATGAGAACCAATGTGCAGCCCACATCAGTTTTCACACAAATATCACCAACTCCCACGATCTTTGATACGCCAAAATTTCCTATCCTCACGGTCCCTAAGTCGCCTGACTTGTAGCTTGTGAAGAAGTCCCTGTGCGGAGTCGCATGAAAAGAAGCTCCCGAGTCAATCACCCAATTGGTGTCCTGACTCGTATCTGTGAGACACACATCATGATCTGCTGAAAGAATAATAACAACGTCGCCATCTTAAGCGACCGCAGTGAAATCTGATTCATCTTCCTTCCCTTTTCCTTTCTTGTCGTTCTTACGACATTCATGCTTATAGTGGCCCTTCTTGCCACAATTCCAGCATTCAACATCTTTTCTGTTGCTCGACTTGCCTCTTGATTTATCTCGGGCCTTCCCGCCCTTCCTGTTCTTTCCTCTCCGCCGTTCCTGCGTCACAAGAGCCTCTTGCTGAGTAGACCCCTGAGACTTCCTTCTTGTCTCCTCATTGAAGAGACAACTGGTTACCTGTTCAGTGGATATCTTTCCGTCTGGCGCGGAGTTACTTAGAGACACCACCAATGTCTCCCAACTGTCAGGCAATGAACTAAGCAATAGTAAAGCCTGCAATTCATCATCCAGGACCATCTTCATAGAGGTGAGTTGGTTCACTATATTGCTGACCTCATTCATGTGCTCGGCCACCGAACCACCATCCTTGAACTTGAGATTCATAAGTCACCTTATCAGAAATATCTTATTACCGGCTGTCTTCCTCTCATACAGCCCTTGTAATTTTAGCCATAGGCTTTCGGCTGAGGTTTCCGTAGACACATGGTGGAACACAGAATCATCCAACCATTGTCTAATAAACCCCACCGCCTTTCGGTCCATCTTCTTCCAATCATCATCAGTCATATCCTTGGATTTTGCTGATATGCCTGAGATTGGAGAATATAGGTCCTTGCAATAAAGCAAGTCCTCCATCTTAGCCTTCCATATGGTCCAGTTAGAACCATTGAGGCTGATCATCCTTGAGCCACCTTCCATAATTCAAAACCGATCCTACCCGTTCAATGAACTTAGCTCTGATACCACTTTGTTGGGATGCCTTACACCAACCTTAGGATCTAGCCCCCCGAAACAAACCAGAATTATGGATAATAAAGCAATGAAATAAATCAAAGCATCAATCACACACCACACAAGAGATTTTTACGTGGAAAACCCTCAAAGAGGTAAAACCACGGGACCTCGTCCAGATCAACAATCCACTATGAAGTAGAACGTTACAATCTTCTTCACTCACGCAGGAGTGGATAAACAATAAGATAAACAAAGAAAACGGAGAGATCTAACCGATTACGAGGACATAGAAGCGCTGAGATGTAGATTGCAAAGTAGATAGCCTCCACGAGCAGAACCTCCCTTCTATACGCTTCCTCTCTCTCTTTCCCTTTCTCTCACACCTTTGATAGCCCTAAACCCTTTAGCAAATCCATTGCAAAGCTTTAGAAAACCCTCTTGCTATTTTGTGATACCTAGAAAAACCCTAGGCAACCCCTTTTATAGTTTTGGGAAACTCCTTTCCGCATCCCAGTTGCGAAAGGACTCAAATCCGCAGTTTCGCGCAAAATCGCGGAACAAACTGCGTAACCTTCGACTAGTCGAGACATCCCTTCGACCAGTCGTAGGCCCCCTTCGACCAGTCGAAGGTTCCTTCGACCAGTCGTAGCTACAGTAAAAAACAGCAAAATTACTCGCTGGACTTTGAGTCGAAGTTTCGACTCGAACCTTCGACCGGTCGACCACCAGCCTTCGACCAGTCGAGCAGGGCTCTCGACCAGTCGAAGATGGGGCAAAATAACCCATCATGTGCTTGGTGCCATTGGATTGCTATCTTAGATCTAGATCTGTGTGATTCTGTAACACAAATCCCAACAAAAATTACTTTTATACTATTTTATAATTATTAGATCGTTGAACATTTATTGAACAGTTTATAATGAAAATATCCATTAATCTGATTTCAAAAAACAAGGGTCCACGATTAAAAGTTAGGATTGCTGGAAAAATCTGAGTTTTAGATTTAAATTTAGGGGCTGTTTGGATACCACCAAATAAGTTAGTTTTTCTACTAGGAAAAGTGGATAAACAACTTATTTGAGATAAGTTTGGTTTAAGATCAATTACAAGTAACTTTTTTAATTAAAAATTACTAAATTACTTCAGTTTAGTAAGTAGAAACCAAGATAAGATAAGAGTATATATATATATATATATATAAAACCCTGGCAGTTTTCAGTGATAAACAGAGATATTTACAAGTGACATGCAAATCAGATTCGGGCTGTGCCTCCAATACAAAAAGGGCGGAGGCATCCTATCATATGAAAGAAACCAAGATAAGTTACTTAAGGCATAAGCAACTTAACTTACGATCCAAACGCCCCATCAGAGATAGCATGTTCCACAAATTTAGCCCATTTAAATTGAGTTAATATATGCCGTGTGTACCATTTCAGGTGCCTGGGTATCGTTGAATTCCTCGTACAAAAGGGCTATGGTTTGGTAATCCGGATGGCTGGTCCTTTGCCGCTCACAATGGAGGGTCATGACCAACTCCTGCGAGTCCATTTTTACTCAGGGCATCTGTTAGGTGGGTCTAGCTTGATGAGAAGGTCAGATATTACAACTGTGTGCCGCATTGGCAAGGGCAGGCGGCATGTTTTTGATAAAGTGCACTCACACAGGTAGACTTTTGCTTTTCTCCACACCTGCAATAGGGGTGCACACCGAACCGGTAAATCGGACCGGACCGACCAGACCGCAAAAGTTTGGTCCGGTTCTGAAGTGCACCGGTTTCATTCTAGTTCTGAATTTAAAAAAAATAATAAAAAAAAAAAATAGTTAGTTTGGTTCGCTTCTCGATCTACATAACCCGACCATAAAACTGAACCTGTAACTGGACCCCTTTGTCAATAAACATTTAAACTCTATTTTATTTTTTTAATATAAAAAATTAGACCATTCATCAAATGGATCACAACACCCATAGACATTGGCAGCAAAATCATTTTGGGAACACCAAAGGGTGGTGAACCGAGCCGAAACCGGTTTTTTACGATCCGGTTCCAATTCGGTTCTAGCGTGCAAACTGTTGGGTTCTGGTTCTAGTTTTATTGGAACCATTAAGAACGGTTCAATTCTGATTTCACCCCAAAGCCGGACCGAACTGAACAGTGTCTACCCATGTTATGCAAGATTGGATTTTATTAAGAATAAATTTTGAAAAAATATTTATGTATTGTTATATTAATATTTTTTAAAAAAATTAATCAATAAATATTGTAAACATAAATTTATTCGATCTCAAAAATAAACAAATGTGCATCATGATTCAAGTATTTAAATTTGATCTTATGCACGTACCTGATCAAACAATGCCTGATTAAGCATGATCGGATTAATGATTGATGAGAAGCGGTTGGAAATTTATATGAATCATGTCCACTCGTGCATTAACTGCAATGTTATCCACTAGAGAGGATAATAACATCAAGGGTCCCACACTAGATGCACCTGTTGAAAGGTGTAGATTGGGATTTTTAATTGGAAAAAGCGTGGTAATTCAGTATACCTCATTGCCACCATAACATGAGAAGTACAAGATTTTATATCTAATTGGATTTCACTTGTGAAGGAGGCTAACATAGATTTTATCTTTCCAAAATCTTAGTTCACCAAATATTAAAATCTCAGTGTCTAGTTTTTTCATCCATCATGTTGTCGAGAATCAACATTTTTAGTAGATTATTATTTTTGTACGTATTCTAATAATATGAAGAAGACTACCATAGTTATGCATACGAACTAATTTGCTTCCAAAAATTTCAAATTGACGTATTTAAGGTATTTCCACTTTCAACAGGTACCCTGATGGTCGGTGAAAAGCAAAAACGGTTCGCCCATCCTAATTTCTCCTGCCTCTCGAACTACACAGATGAGCGGTTCTAATCTGTAGCATGATTGTCAAGAAAAAAAAAAAAAAAAACCATGATTGTCAAGTTTCCACACGTGTAACTTCACATAGGGCAATGGGGTAAATATTCCACCAAACAAGGAATACCATTTAACCAAAAACTGATACATTTGACAACACCATGGGAAACGAAGCATTTTGTACATGGCTTCTCCTCTCCGCTTTTCACATCCATTACTCATTTCCTTCTTTCTCTTCCGATTTTGCACCCCAATGGACACCATAATTCCAACTCACACTATCAATGATGGTGAAACCCTAGTTTCGGCCGGCGAGAAGTTCATATTAGGGTTCTTCAGCCCCGACAACTCGAGGAACCGTTACGTAGGGATATGGTACAATCACATCCCGGAGCAAACGATCGTGTGGGTCGCCAACAGAGAAAACGCACTTACGAATTCCTCCGGTGTACTTACAATCGTTAATGGTAATCTAGTACTCTTGGATGCTAGGCATCGCACCCTGTGGTCGGCGATGAATGATTCGGATGTCACAAATTATTCGAGTGCAAGGCTACTGGATTCAGGTAATTTAGTGTTAAGTGATAATGAGGGAAGGGTATTGTGGGAGAGCTTTGATCATCCGACGGACACAGTGTTACCAGGTATGAGACTCGGTGTGGACAAGAGAACTAGCCTAGACCGGTACCTAATATCATGGAAGTCCCCCAATGATCCGGCACGAGGGGAATTCTCATTTCGGCTTGATTTACGAGGCTTGCCCCAGTACATTCTATGGAAGGGATCGGAACGGGTTTGGCGAAGTGGGCCATGGAACGGACAGCGGCCCAGCGGCGTGCGAGAGATGCATCTACACTCCATATTCAATTTCAGCTATGTTAGCAATGAACACGAGACTTACTTCACTTACAGAATCTACAATGCGTCAGTCATCTCAAGGATGGTGTTGAACAGATCGGGTGAATTCCAACGACTGACGTGGTCAGATAGGAACCGTCAATGGAATACATTCTGGGCCGTTCCGGGGGAACGTTGTGATGGATATGGTGAATGTGGCACGTATGCTAGCTGCAACGTGAATCATGCACCATCATGCGAGTGTTTGCATGGGTTCGAACCCAGGTCACCTCAGGACTGGAATTTGAGAGATGGATCGGATGGGTGTGTGAGGAGAAGACCATTGGAGTGTGAGAAAGGAGATGGCTTCTTCAAGTTGCAACATGCGAAGTTGCCTGATACTCTGCAAGCTCGAGTTGATACACGTGCTAGCCTGAAGGAGTGTGAAGATGAGTGTTTGAAGAATTGTTCTTGCACGGCTTATTCTAGTGCTGATATTAATGGAGGTGGGAGTGGGTGTATGATGTGGGGTGGAGATATAATGGATCTTCAGGTGTTTTCTGATGAAGGGCAGGATATCTACGTGCGTGTGGTTGCTTCTGAGCTAGGTATGTGATATTGTTTAATACACTATTGCGGGACCTTTCTCTATTCATGTTATGCGAATCATAGTTCTAAAACTCGGTAACTTGATGCAACTAATTCTATTACTCAATGCCCGACTACAAAAGATTTCAGGACGGCTAATTAGGAAACTTGCTCTAGTGTTTTTAAAAATTTTTTTTTTTAGAAAAGGTTCTCTCTCTCTCTAAAAGATGGGAACTCACCCCCGAAACTTTGATTTTTAAAAAGGGTTTTACAAACATATGGGGCATAAAAAGATTGGGTCCACGTATTATATGAACCCATGAAGATTGGGAATTCCAACACGCCTTGGCAATGGTTACCATGGGTCACGAGAATAAAATACTTGGGCATGCATTTTGCTTCCTTTGTGATTTCGCTTATCCAGAGGGAATGGCGAGGGAGGGCAGTAAAGAGCAGAAGGCAATTGCTATAGACCATGTTGGGGATCTCCCTCCCCAAGTCCGTGGCTTTCTGTTCCTAGACAAAGTTGGGTTAGGTTCTGTTAGAACTAACCATCTCTAGTTGTACAGTTTTTCCTTCTTTTCTTTGGTGGCCTTATGTGGCTGCCTTACCGATAGGCGCCCCTGTTTTTGTCCGTGGGGCTCCAGAAGGTCAAGCAATGTAAAAAACGATTATCAATACAAATTTCTCCCTTTTTGAAAAAAAAAAAAAAAAAACCATGAAGAACGAAGCCCAATCCCTGTACAACCTAAAAAGTAAATACCCAAAATACACAACTCACTAAGAATCCAAAAGGCTCGAGATATGGAGAAAAGAGGGATAGCGTGGGAATCCCTACAACTTTCATTCCGGGAATTTCCCGTGTGCCACCAAAGGGGCCGCAATCAGGCGGGCCTTTTTTCCCTAACAACCACTACCCCTGCATTGTCTAGGGCTATTGAACAACTTACTAACCTTGGTAGGTCCGCTCAACTCCCGTAGAGCCTGTTGAGACATCGGCCGCTGGCCATCCTTGCTAGCCCATCCACAACTGCGTTGCCTTCATGTAAGGTATGAGATATCTTGAGGTTAGGGGATAGCCACCTGCTTCAAATACTTCTCAGTCAATACAAGATGTTCGAAGGGCTTGGGGCTAAGGAATTATACACTGCGTCCGCTGTAACACAAGAGTCGGTCTCCAGGATGTTGTAAAGCCGTCCAAAAAATTTGTGAAAAGCAAAAAGAGCGCCCCGAGATGATCTCTGCAAACCTCTCCTCCACCATCACCCGGGTTTCCTCTTGAGAAGTCATCAATATTCAATTTGAGCTAACCCCACTCCGGTCTACACCATCTAATGATTTTAATCCTCTTCGTTCCTAGAATTGCCTCATTTTAAACTCAGCGATTGCAGAGTGACAGCCTCAAACAGGGAGTTACTATCTTCCTCGGTCACGCATGATCACCTCTCTCAGCCCATTGTGTTTCTTTTCTTTCTTTATTATTATTATTTTTTTCAAGAAAGGTGAGAATACACCACCTACATCTTTGTTGAATATTGGAAATTAGGGAAACAAACAATTTCAGGTGGGCCCTATACAATTACAGGCCACACCTATCATGTGGACAACTACCCATATTGACACCATCGGATTTGAAAAAAAAAAAAAACATGACGATAGAAATAAGACCCAAACAAGAAGAAAGCCCCAGCTGCTCCAAGATGGGTGAAAGAAGGAAGAAGAGGAAGCAGCGGCCACCACCATCGTTGACTGAACAGCTTTGGAACTTTCCCTCCACCGAGACTTCATCACTACCACCATTTCCTCCCAAAATAAATCATCAAGGACGAAATTCCAGCAGTCTACAAGGAACCTCTTTCGAGGCTCTATTACTACCAACAACTAAAATTCAGCAGGGCGAGTCCTAGTTCCATCCTCACCAAAAACAAGGCAGGAGTTGCTACAGGTTCCAGCTAAAACCGACTGGCTGGGTCTGAACAAATACAAATTCGTATTCCACTTCCAGAACATCCAAACACCAAGCCAAGCGAGGAGGAAAGGGCAGGGGCATTTCCGGATGAAACTCCCCTCCACAGTTGTCCACAACAAGCATACATAAATAACAATAAAATGCCTGTTGGTTAGCTACAACACCACACCTAGCACATTCAAACCCGACATAAATCTGATTCTCCTAGTATCATCTTCATCCAACAGCAACCTAAGACAGGATGACAATAGTTCCAGGCACCACCTTCTTCTCCAAACAAAAGGAAAAGGAGCAGCCCCAAAGAACATCATAACAACAAACACTTAGCAGCTTCACCAGCCTCCCTCCTGCCCAAAAATAACTTCACTGATACACATTAACTGAATTTTCAACTACTCAATTGGAAGAGAAGAATCTGCAACCATTAAGCCATTTTAATCGAGCCCAGGCCCAAATTATAAAGCAAAAAACACCCTCAGTTACCACGGGGAAGATCTGATTTGTCAAAGAAGATGAAATTGTTTTTATTACAGCTTCCCAACTTAGTTAACCCATAGCTACAAAGTTAGCTTCCCGCAAGACATGCAAAATTTGCCTTCCTGAGAGTATCGCGTGCAATAATCCACTAATATCAAATTCCCCATGGTGGGGTAGCCCCCGAGTTCAGCAAGTTCGCTACCAAGCTTGAGGCGCTTTCGATGACGACTTGCTCAAACCCATCTCGCTAACCCATCCACTAGAGCACGGATCTCTACCACATTTTTGAAACCTCCCCATCGTAATTGCTAAAGGCAAAGATCATCCTTCGAGACAATGTTCTACACATACCCCCCACCTCCACCTAGACCCGGGTTGCCCTTGGACGATCCATCCACATTGAGATAATAAGACCAGCTGACACCCCCTTGCCATCAAATTTGGACGTGTTGTGCCCCATCTAGAGCTTTTTTTTTTTTTTTTTTTGGTTACACGCACACACATCCCCACACACTCACGCTAGTGGAATTTCACCACCTATGGGTACTCGATCCCTTGGTGGTAGACAAGTTGTAGTTGAAACTCCCGAGAGTCTACCACCCGAGCAAGAGTAAGGCCCCATCCAGAGCTCCCATACAATAAAACACGGGCTAATTCATCTGCTTGCATGCTTCTATTGGCAATCACTCCTTGCTTAAGCAAACCATTACTAGATTGCCTTCCTGGATCACTTTAAAACCATGACATGTCTACGGTAGTTGGGTGATAATCCATCTGGAAATCCTTTGGAATAATCTCCTTCAATTCTCTCTTTAATGGCCTTAATTTTACTGTACTGACCACATGCTCTATGCCGCCCATCAATATGAAAGACTTCCCTTCTACTTGTCAGGGTCGGTTTTCCTCAAGGTAATGGTGATCTCATTTTCACCTTTGAAGAAGATATAAATATTGTCCTCTACCTTACGGGTAGAATCAACATCATATTTACCTGATCATTGAAGAATCATATGGCACACTCACAACTTCTTCTCTATGGTGTTCGCAAAAAATGGAATTACGAATTCTTCAATATCTTAGTTTATCTAATTACCTTCTTAATCCATCTGATTATGCATATAGAATGATGGCTTATCCATATTCAACTACAACTTGTCTACCACCACTTTATGCCCCATGTTCTTTATACCAACTGGCATAGCAGCTTTGATACTACATTTTTTTTTTTTTTTTGTTTTTTTAAAAGGAAAATTTTTGTATATATGAACAAAGAGTTGTTGCGCAGCACGCCAACAACGCAATGAACCGAGATTTAATCTCCGGTCTCACCCACAAACAATAAATAGAAAGAAATATAATCTATAAGTAGAATCAAAGCATACCAAACAAATCATAAGACAAGATATACATTGAAAAATCCAAACAAGGATAAAAAACCATGGGTGCAAACTTCCGCTATGAAGAAAACGAGATTACAAGCAATATTCTAACTTTTTCCCTTGGATGTATAGAGAAAACCTTTTACCCACACTTTAGAATAACTCCCATAACCCTATAAAAGACCTAAGGACCCCTATCTATAGTTTAGACAACTTCACTTTCGCACTTCTTTCGAAACCGTCTCAAAAATCCGTTGTCCGTGTAAGATCCGGAAACGAATCTACGTAACCTCGACTAGTCGAGCGGACCAACAACCAGTCGAGTATGAGCCTTGACCGGTCGAGCATCTCGAACCCAAAAAACTGCTGATCGCTGGACTTTGAGTCGAGCCAGCCCTCGACTGGTTGAGTGGGTTACTCGACTGGTCAAGTAGGACACTCGACTGGTTGAGCGGCCCTGTCCAGATATGATTTCATATCTCAATAATCTCTCACTTGGAGACACATGACCATAACCCTTCGTCTTCTACATCCGGAGTACACCACCTCCCCGTATTCAAGCATAGTGACCAATCAAAGCTTAACAGAGCTTCAACTTCTCCTGTGTGACCGCTTTGGTCAGCATATTCGCAGGATTCTCACTTGTATGAATCTTCTCTAGAGCAATTGATCTATCTTCAGTAACGAACGTATGAAGTGATATCTAATGTCAATATGGTTGGTCCTTTAATGAAAGGTTGGATTCTTAGCTAAGTGTATTGCACTCTGACTGTCATTGTACAGCTTGCAATCTGCTTGCTTCTTACCCAACTCTTCTATGAAATCTTGCATCCACACCATATCTTTACATGCTTCTATAGCTGCAACATATTGTGCTTCCGTTGTACTGATAGATACTATCTTCTTTAACTAAGATACCCAACTGACTGCAGCACTACCCATAGTAAAGACATAACCTGTAGTGCTTCTTCTGCTGTCGATATCTCTTGCCAAATTCGAATCTTCATAGCCTTATGGCTTGATTTTCGATCCACTATAGCACAACCTTATATCCACAGTACCTACCAGGTATCTAAGGATCCACTTCACAACTTTCCAATGTTCCTTCCCGGGGTTGTTCATGAACCTATTAACAACTCTTACTGCTTGAGCAATGTCTGACCTCGCGCTCACCATAGCATACATAAGACTCCCAATAGCTGACGCGTATGAGACTTTAGCCATGCAGTTACGTTCCTCCTACGTCTTTGTACCTTGCTCCTTAGAAAGCTTGAAGTGGTTGGCTAATGGAGTGGTTAAAACGGCTAGCACCTCCCATATTGAATCAATCAAGTACCTTGGATATGTACTCTGCCTGTGACAGAACCAGTTTCTTATTTTTCCCTGTCACGCTTTATTCTCATGCCTGGAATTTGTTTTGCAGCTCCTAAATCCTTCATGGCAAATTCTCTAGACAATTGTCTTTTGAGATCTGAGATGTCCTTCATGCTTGAACCGGCCACAAGCATATCATCAACGTATAGAAGAAAGATGATGTACAACGTATCAAACTTTTTCAAATAGCAATAGTGATCTGCGTGACATCTCCTAAAACTATTTTCCGGCATGAAACTGTAGAACTTCTTGTACCACTGCCTCGGGGCATGCTTCAGGCCATATAAACTCTTCTTCAGTCTACATACCTTGTTCTCATTTCCTAGTTCCACATATCCTGTCGGCTGATGCATATATATCTCTTCTTCAAGGTCCCCATGAAGAAAGACTGTCTTAACATCTAGCTGCTCTAGATGTAAGTCTTCTGTAACCACTATACTCATGACTATACAAATCGTAAACATTTTCACCACTAGTGAAAATATTTCGGTGAAGTCGATACTTGCCTTTTGTTATAACCCTTTCACAACCAATCTAGCCTTGTACCGTTTCGAACCATCATGCTCCTCCTTCAATCTATAAACTCACTTGTTATGAAGAGCTTTCTTACCCTTAGGTAGAGTGATTAACTCCCATGTACGATTAGACTTAAGAGAATCCACTCATCATTCTTGGCTCGCTCCCACTTAACCCGTGTATCTGACTGTAATGCCTCTTCAAAATATTCTTGTTCACCATTATCTATCAGCAGTAGATAATGTAAGGAGGGTGAGTATCAGAACGTAGGTTTCCTCTCCCGAGTAGACCTCCTCACAACCGATGTCTATGGCTCTGCCTCATAACGCTTCTGTACATGATCATCCTGTGGCATTGTAACACCCGTGTCTGGTAACTCTTTCAACTCTACGAATTCTTTCTCATCGGCCTAGTTTTGCTGCACACTATCCTTATGCATCACTTTTTCATTAAAGACTACATCTTTACTTCTGATGATCTTCTTGTTTTCTGTATCTCAATACCTGTAGGCAAAATCATGCTGCCCGTAGCTTATAAACGTGCACCTCTTCGACTTCCCATTTAGCTTGTTTCTTCTGTATTTTGCATCAATGTGAACATATAAAGTGCAACCGAACACTCTGAGATGTGCAAGATTCACTTCTTTTCCAGTCCACGTTTCTTCTAGTAGCCCACCATCCAATGGTGTTGAGAAACTTCTATTGATGATATATGCAGCAGTATTCACACATCTGCCCAAAATGTCTTAGGCAACCCTGCATGTAACCTCATGCTCCTGGCGCGCTCAAAGATAGTCCTGTTAATACGCTCAGCCGTACCGTTCTGTTACGGTGTCCCTGGAATCTTTTTCTGAAGTTTGATTCCATTTGCTGCACAATACTCTTTGAATCTCTTATCACAGTATTCTTCCTCATTATCTGATCTATGACATTTTACTATTTTACCTGTCTCATTTTTTACCATTACTTTCCACTTTTTAATATATTAAATGTATCAGATTTATGCTTTAAGAAATAAACCACAGTTTTCTACTAGCATCATCAATAAAGAAACAAAATAATGTAAGCCACCAAGAGATAATACCTGTGTCGGTCCCCACACATCAGTGTGTACAAGCTCCAACAGAGAAGGCAATGCCCGAGTTTGGCCAGACTCGATAGAGTCCTTATCAAGGTATGTACGAGGGAAACTTCACACCTGGTGCAATAACAGAGAAGGCAATGCCCGAGTTTGGGCCAGACTCGATAGAGTCCTTATCAACAGCTCATGGGCCACCGACTTTCCAAGATTTCGGGTGGAACATCTCCCCAGAAACAAGTCAGACCCCACGCTCCTTTGCGTCTGTTTCTTTCTCCTCAATTCTTGTCTAAGCCGAAATCTTTTCGCTTCCTCCGAATGTGGACTCTTCATGACACGTTTTAGTCGGTGATTTCAAAGGCTTGGGAAGGCGTTTGCGATGCTGATCCCTTCATAAATATTCATCTCAAGATGAAAAATCGAAACAAACTGTTGAAGGTATGGAACAAAGAGCAGTTTGGAAACATTTTTCAGCATATCAAA
>JAJHSJ010000698.1:0-43928 GCA_021015155.1 Magnolia officinalis
AATTTTTAGTGGAAAACAAAAATGTTGGGTTTAAAAAACTTGCCAACGCCCACATTTAAGAATCACGTGAGGTCTGCCTCATTATTTGACCAGCCTGTTTTTCAGTATGACCATATGGCTAGCTTATGCACTGTACAGATTTCTGACACAATTCTCAGGTTAACACGTGTGTTGCATGTATCGTTGCGTGTTGGGCAAGGGCAATATTCATGCATGGGTACGTGTCACGTGCCATGCAAGCTAGTAAACATACGTAGAAATCGAGAACCTGCCTTTTTCTAATAAGGAAATGTCGCACTAACGAAAGGAATCATGGCCAAGCGGTTTCTCGGCCGTCCGCGTGGCGAGGTAACTTATCGTTTGGTACAATCTATTTTGTTTTGCCTAATGGTTCAACGCAAAAACAAAAAATCGGGTGATCTTAGCCATTGATAAGGGACTAAAAATGGTTGACCATCAGCTTTCATTTCAGCTCTGACAAGTGAAAATAAACGGTTTGGATCATTACATTCATGACCCATATTCAAAGCTAAAGTGCCGATGTATTGTTTTCCAATACACCAACATGTATTTATTACATCAAACCTCTTGTAAGAGGCTAAGAGAATACGAAATAATTAGCAATGTAGATGAGTCCGTACAATACTTTTTTTTTTTTTTTTTTTAAATCGCAGCATGAAAACTTATCATACCAAAGGTGATTTTTAGGGTAAATATGTTGGTTTCTTGATGAAAATACAGTCTGTTACGCTAATGCAGCTGGAAAAAGCAGAGATATTTTTGTTTTTATGAGTTCTGAGTTCTTTCATACGAATAGAGATCCTTCGAGGAAACGGATTGGCTACTCCCACAGCCACTATCCCGGTGGCTGGTGGTCGGCGCTATGTGGGCCCCACCATGATGTATGTGTTTCATCCATGTCGATCATCCATTTTTAAAGATCATTTTAGGGCTTGATTATAAAATGAGAGGGATATAAATCTAAGGTGGACCACACTACAGTAAACAATAGTGATTGAATATTCATCATTAAAATCCATCGAAGGCCCATTGTGTTGCGCAGCACGCCAACAACGCAGTGAGCCTAAATCCGATCTCAGGCCTCACCCACAAACGATAAACAAGAAGAAATATAAACTAGAAGTAGATCAAAGCAATCTAAAAAACAAACTACAAAACAATATATACGTGGAAAAACCCCAAACTAGGGTAAAAAACCACAGATGCAAACTTCCACTATGAAGAACAAAGATTACAAGGCAATATACTAACCTCTCCCTTGGAAGAACATAGAAAACTCTTTGCCCACACCTTAGAATTATTTTCCTAATATTCTAATACCCCTAGAAAAGCCTATGAACACCTATATATAGTTTAGGCAACCCCCTTTCCGCATCCCAGTTAAGAAAGGACTTGTGACACATCCGCGCAAAATTGTGGAACGAATCTGCGTAACTACGACCGGTTGAGCAGACTGCACGACCGGTCGAGCGACCCCTACGACCGGTCGTGAATAGGCCACGACCGGTCGAGCACCTCGTGATTAAAAAATGATGCTTGCTGGACTTTGAGTCGAACCGATCCACGATCGGTCGAGCCGGACCCTACGACCAGTCGAGCATGGCTCACGACCGGTCGAAGGCGGTCCCAGATGTGGCTCCACATCTTAACAATCTCCACTTGGAGACACATCGCGTTAAACTTTCGTCTTTTTCATCCGGAGTGCACCACCTCCCCGTCTTCAAGCCTGAAGACCAATCAAAGCTGAATAGAGCTTCAGCTTCTCTCTCTGTGACCGCCTTGGTCAACATATCCGCAGGATTCTCAATTATATGAATCTTCTCCAGAGCAATCAATCCATCTTCCAGTAACGAATGTATGAATTGATATCTGATGACAATATGCTTGGTCCTTTAATGAAAGGCTGAATTCTTAGTCAAGTGTATTGCACTCTGACTGTCACTATACAGCTTGCAATCTGCTTGCTTCTTACCCAATTCTTCCATGAAACCTTGCATCCATACAATCTCCTTGCACGCTTCTGTAACCGCAACATATTCTGCCTCTGTAGCCCCACACTTCTTTCCCAGTCCACGCTTCTTCTGGTAGCCCACCATCCAATGGTGCTGAGGGACTTCTATGATGAGATATGCGACAGATTCATAGCATCTGCCCAAAAAGTCTTAGGCAACCCTGCATGTAACCTCATGCTCCTGGCGCTCAAGGATGGTCCTGTTAATGCGCTCAGCCACACCATTCTGTTGCGGTGTCCCTGGAATAGTTTTCTGATGTTTGATTCCATTTGCTGCACAATACTCCTCAAATCTCTTATCACAGTACTCTCCCCCATTATCAGATCTGAGACATTTTACTGTTTTACCTGTCTCGTTTTCTACCATAACTTTCCACTTCTTAAATACATCAAATACATCAGATTTATGCTTTAAGAAATAGACTCATAGTTTTCTACTAGCATCATCAATAAAAGTAACAAAATAACGTGAGCCACCAAGAGATAATACCTGTGCCGATCCCCACACATCAGTGTGTACAAGCTCCAACAGATGCGTCTTTGGAGCGCATCCCGTCTTCTTGAAGCTTACCCTCTTCTGCTTGCCATACACGCAGTCCTCACAGAATTTCAAGTCAATAGACTTCTGCCCTAGTAGCTTCTCTTTCGACAATAGCACTTTCATCCCCTTCTCACTCATATGTCCCAACCTCTGATGTCATAACTGCCCATTCACTCCAGTTGATGCGATTGCAAGTGAACTATACGATCCTGAAGTCACGTACAAAGTACCTTCTTTTTGCCTCGAGATATCACTAAGGCACCTTTTGTGATATTCCAGGAATCACTGGTGAATGTCGTCGCATAACCGGTATCGGCCAACTGCCCCACAGAGATCGAGTTACGTTTCAAACTCGTATATGTCTGACATCCTTCAATTTTAAGACTGTTCCGTCTTTCTGATTTACATGAACTTCTCCCTTTCCAACAATACTGCACGGCTCATCATCACCCAGGTAGACTCTCCCAAAGTCACCTGATACATAATTACGCAGAACTTCCTTACACAAAGTGGCATGAAACGAATCACCCGAGTTTATAACCTAAGACTCATTCTTCGCATCAAGAGACAAGATCAACGCCTCTGTGTCACTCTCCTCAGATAGATTCACTGAATCCTTCCCCCCTTGAGAGCTTACTTCTTGTTTCTTGAGTGCCCTGCAATCACGTTTTATGTGCCCCTTCTTGCCGCAATGCCAACACCCGTCTTTGTCTTTCGGTCCCTTGACTTCTTCCTCGACTTAGAACGCCCGTGTTTATTGCCTCCTTTGTTTAGCGATCTTCCTCTTCCTTCAACATTTAAAGCATTCCCTGAATCCCCTGAAACTCTTGATGCCTTCCTTCTAGATTCTTCGCTGAGAATTAGACCGGCCACATCATCAAATTTCAGCTTTGTTGATCTTGAAGAATTGCTCACAACAATCACCAAACCATCCCAACTGTCTGGAAAACTGGATAAGATCAACAATGCCCTGACCTCATCCTAAAAAATAATGCCAACGGATTCCAACTGGCTCGTGACGGTATTGAACTCGTTTAGATGTTTAGCCACGCTCCCACCATCTGACATCTTCATGTTGAATAGTTGTTTCATAAGATGAACCTTGTTGGATGCAGAGAGTTTTTCATACATGGTGGCTAGGGCTTCCATTAATTCTTTTGTAGTTTTCACCTTGGATAAATTGAAGGCGACGCTCTTAGATAAAGAGAGTCGGATCGTTCCTAAAGCCTTCCTATCCAGTAAAAACCATTAATCATCTGTCATCTTTTCTGGTTTCTTATCTTTTCCTCGTAGAGGAACATAGAGGTCTTTCTGATACAAATAATCCTCCATTTGCATCTTCCAGAAGGCAAAGTTTGAACCATCAAACTTCTCAATTCTAGTTTTTCCTTCTTCTGTCATCGCTCCTAATAGAACTAAACCAATAGCTCTGATACCAATTGTTGCGCAGCACACCAACAACGCAGTGAGTCTAGATCCGATCTCAGGCCTCACCCATAAACAATAAACAAGAAGAAATATAAACTAGAAGTAGATCAAAGCAATCTAAAAAATAAACCACAAGACAAGATATACGTAGAAAAACCTCAAACTAGGGTAAAAAACCACGGATGCAAACTTCCACTATGAAGAACAAAGATTACAAGGCAATATATTAACCTCTCCCTTGGAAGAACATAGAAAACTCTTTGTCCACACCTTAGAATTATTTCTCCAATATTCCAATACTCCTAGAAAAGCCCTAGGAACACCTATATATAATTTAGGCAACTCCCCTTTCCGCATTCCAGCGCGAAAGGACTTGCGACACGAAATCCGCGCAAAATCGTAGAATGAATCTGCGCAACTACGACCGGTCGAGCAGACTGCACGACCGGTCGAGCGACCCCTACAACCGGTCATGAATGGGCCACGACCGGTCGAGCACCTCGGGATCAAAAAACGATACTCGCTAGACTTTGAGTCGAACCGGTCCACGACCGGTCGAGCCGGACCCTACGACCAGTCGAGCATGGCTCACGACCGGTCGAAGGCGGTCCTAGATGTGGCTCCACATCTTAACACATTGTATTGTTTATTTGACATCCAATCTGTTGATTAGGTCATAAAGGCCTAGATGAAGGGAAAAAACAAAGATCATCTTGATCCAAAACTTTTATGGCCCCCAAAAAATTTTTAATGGTCGAAGTTCATTCAATAGTGTTTCCTGTAATGTGTTCTACTTGAGAATGGGATGTGCCTCATTTTTCATCGCATATCCTAAAATTATCTAGAAAAATATATGGACGGCATGATTAAACACATAAATCATAGTGAGGCTAACATAGAACCGACCAGTAGCCATTGGCTAGTGGCAGGGGAGTAGCCAATCCGTTCCCCTACTTTGGTGCTTAAGGTTTGTTCGGGTCCAATGAAAAACGGTGGGTAGTACGTTGGGTCTATACGACTCAGAATCCCCGAGAAATACCTGTTGCACGACGTGGCCCCAACTCAGTGGGGCCTACCGTAATATGTGTTTTATCCACGCCGTCCGTTTTGTCCATTCACATACCAAAGTTCAAGTGCACCACACCACAAATAACAGTGGGACTGAACGCCCATAGTTAAAAAGTTCCTACTGCTCACGATGATTTTTGACTTGGCATACAACCTGAATGATTTAAAACTCTTGTGACCCCATAAGTTTTCAACGGTGGGCATTCAATCTGGATTTTTTTTTGTGGTGTGGTCCACTTTAGCTTTGAATCTTCATAATTTTTAGGCTAATGCTTTAAAATGATCTGGCAAAACTGATGGACGGCGTGAATAAAACAAATACATCATGGTGGCCCCACGGCGACGTCGTGCCACATGCAATCGGCTTCCGGTCAATGGCCCTAGTGATAGTTGTACTCCTTTCGTCAGTGCGTGACTCGCGGAAACTCACCTACATACTTTTAAAGGTAATTCATCGGGTCTGTGTTTTCCCTTGAGATCAACCTAACATTTGCGTTTCCCCTTCGTCTACGTATTTGTGTTTTCTCTTCTTTAAGGTCTGTGTGATCTTATCGACGGTTGGATGGCAAATAAATGTTACGATGGGTCTAGGGATCGAGTTTTAATGGTGGACGCTCAATAAACACTGTTTAATGTGGTGTGTTCCACCTGAGACTTGTATCCAATTCATATTTAGTAATACGTCATAAAATTGTCTATAAAAACTGATGGACGGTGTGTATATACAAAAAATATATCATGGTGGGCCCCTTAGTCAGAGAAACACACACTACACACTGTTACCCGAGTAACACCGAATCCGCACCCAAGTTATAGATACACTCCTTTCATCAATGCGTGACTCGCGGAAGTGCACCTACCAAATTTCAGAGGTAGGACTTAGGAGGTTCTCGAGGAATTAAATGATCCTCAATCAGAGGACAGGCATGTTGTCCTTTGGTCCTTAGTTTACACGACTGGAAACTTAGTTTACTAATCCGTACGGTTAATCTAGGGGCTACATCATAGATGAAGCATGGGCCAAGATCGGATGGCTAGAATCTTTCAAAATGGAATAAATTTGGGGAAGATATATTCTCTGTGGGACCCATCTTATTAACTGTCAGTACGATGAAATCACGGGAGATATTTACATTTATGATGGACGGAGAACGGCATTAGTTTATTGGGAAGGAACTTGCAAAATTCAACGGCTTTGATCGCCAACGCATTTAAAAGCTACTACACATGCATTACTTCGGTGGACTTATTGCTGACAGATGTAAGTAGGAGCATTATCCTCCGTAGTTTCTGCTGAAATTTTTAATGAAATGACACCACGAATTAATAACATTAAGTTTTAAAATCTCCTGCTCCTATTTTATCTTGATTTCAAGACAAATTTCTTTAGAACCTGAGATATTTTATTTCATAAACGGTGGTGACGCATAAATAAAATCTCCTCTTCCTATTTATCTTGATTTCGAGATAAATATCTTTATAATTGAAGATATTTTATTTCATAAATGGTATTAGCGAGCAAAGGAGACCTTGGGTAGTACACGGGACTGATGCCTAAGTCATACAGGGAATATGAGTCTAGTCATGAACGGAGTTTTAAGTTAGAGATTGTGTGTACCTCTCACTATTGGAAGTGCTCTCATTTATAAATAAGAAGAAGCAGTGGTGTAGGAGGATCTCCTGTTTAGAAGGAACATTGTGCATTGGGGTTTGGATCCCATGCGTATTGGGAGGATCTTTTGAGACTTTTGCTAAGATCTCGGGCAAATTCATGTTGCCCTGCTTTCGTAGATTCTCGGCTTGGATCTTGGATAAATGTCTTCAGGATCAGGTCGAAACCATCAGAAGATGGATTATGTCATCCTACGGTTATGTTGAACTGGGATTATGCTGACCTGACTCATTCGACGAGTAGTGTTTGAGGTTTCTTTTATCATCGGATAGATTAGTGGGTCTTCTGACTTGCTGACGAGAGACCGACCTCGATCTTATCCCTTACTCGGTTTGATCCAAAGGTTGAACATATAATCGTATTTATTATTATCCAAACCCGACGAAGTGCACAAAGTTCTAACTTGACCTTCTCTTATCGGTCGATCCATTTTTCTCACAATAACTGATATTTAAAATTTTAAATAATTTTTTAAATTAAAATAAATATTATTTGGAATTTTTTTCATCGGCATCAGCTTCTTTTTTAATTATGAATTGAAAACTTCGTACTTCTAAATTATTTTCCAAATCTGAAGTAGGGATAGCAATGGACTGAGATGACCTATCCAGCCCGGTACCTAACCCTATAGCCTCTGATTGGGTCCTTAAACCAGCTAAGGTATGAGCCTCGGCTTGGAATCTAGAGTAGATTGTCAATGGTGGGTCCTGGTGTGCCATTCGACACACGGTACCTCGGCAGTAGAGTCACTTGTCTGCTTGACAGTGTGGACAGGACTTTCTGAGGCGACGCTGTCTTATACCCTTCCCTCACTTCTCATGAAAAATAGACTTGTTTTTCATTTACAAAAGAAAGAATGGGAGAGTTTATTCGCTACATACGTGTGTGAGATCCCTACCATTCTTGAGGTAGGCCCACGTAAACACGTATTAGAAAAACAGACGTTTGCAAACGAACCCAACAGTCCATGTCCTATTCATGTGGGACCCACCAGATTGTTTGGAGTCAGAAGTTCATGGTACAAAACGACTGATGGCTTGTATTCAACGTGCATCAGCGTCCCACATGATGAGTGGGCTCGATTGATTATTGGACCAAGCCATACTTAAAATGGGACCCACTTGAGGAATGGTTTGGATGTTGCATACGAATGATTTCTTTAACGTCTCATCTTGCGAATCACATCGCCATTTCTTCACTAGAAAAGACAGGACTGGGCCCTTGGATTTCATATCCAGTCGGAAAGGCATGCTCATGTTTCAACCATTTTCTTCGATACTGTTCTTTTATATTTTCGTTCACTACGTGTGAGTTTGCCACAGCATTAGCACCCATTTCTTTTTCAAAGCATGCAATCTTTTTTATTTTGTAGTAGATCTTGCCCGTTTAAAAGTTGATCCCCACCTGAAAATCACCTGTTTCAAATATCAAGCCGATCCAACGGTTAGGTTGAGCAAACCTTAATCTTGAGACAGACCATCGGCTGCACAAAATGCCTGATGAGTGTACCAGCCTTATTATTGCATCAGGTGATCTTCATGTTGGGACCCACCATTTTCATGGCTTGGATGTTCCAATAGAAAATGTGTGGTTAAGATTTATTGGCCATGGGTCTCATTGGCTTCACCTTCATTTTCATTGAAATTGGTAATCATGTAGCAAACTCACAGTTGTATACCTTCGGCATCTCTTACCAGTTTCATCGTCTAGTTAGTCAATTTAAAACGAAAGACGTAGCGAATAAAATATTTTTATACAGCGCAGCTGTATGCATCGCAGCTACGATACAGGTGAGGCTGTCTTACCTTACACGTGGCATTACGTCAAAAATCATGACGGTTCCAATACTGGGACCTATACTGTTGGTAGATTATAATTCAAAAAGTAGATATGATCCTAACTAATCATCGATCGTGGACATATAATGAACGGTGAAAATTAAAGATGTAAACGTTCCATAATTAACAGAAAGATATCCACTAATCAACGGTCAGAAATGTCTAATAAATATGAACATGAGCACATGATCAATTGCAGTGGGCCCCACACTATTTGGGCGGTTTGGTTTTGATGTTATGCAACATGTGCGGTAAGGGAACCTGACCTGCATCTTAGGTACATCGCATTAGGCTGCAATATATATAATTTATAAATATCAAATAAATAAAAAATAAGGAAAAAAACAGGTGATTCATGTTATGGTGATCGATCGCATCCTACCCATTTCTATTACTATATTAGAATATTTAACATTCATTAGAAGATATTCTTATGTGGGGTCCACACATCTGCCGCCTCAAGTGGGCCCAGCTTCTGAATCATGACAAACTCGGGAAATTAATCATCCTTATCCAAAATGGCACCAAGAAAATTAGATCCCAACCGTTTGTTACGTGGGTCCTTGTGTTTATATTCTCAGACGTTAGACATTCTCATGTTGAACCTTAAATCATATGGTTTAGATCATCATACCAGTGTGACTTTTGAGATCTGAGGTTGATTACCGTATTCCGCAAGAATAACTACTCCCAGTCAAAAGGAGCTATTTTCTTTCATGACTAAGGGTGAAATACATAACATTGCTACATTGCTATATGACGGAGCTCGAATGTCATTTTCCTTAGGATAACTACTTTGAATTTATGGGGCTTCTTTTACTTCTCAAATTCATGAGAAAAGAAAATCAAAAAATAAATTCTAATAAATTTAAAATTTAATTGATGACTACAATAAATAAACTCACCTCGCAGTTATACAAAGCAGGAGAGAAATCAGAAACAAACTATAACTAAAACTCTTAAAATTCATAACTTATTATTTATAAACATTCATAATGCTTACTAGTGCACAAGGTTTTCTGTAAAAAAAACAAGAAAAAAAAAAAAAGAAAAAAAAAGTAAGTACCTTATTTGGCTTTACTGAGCTGTTCTCCTAATTATTCTAAGCTCTTTTCAAATTGGCGCAACTCCTAAAGCCCCATGAATGCAGAGCTATAACTAAATTAAATTAAATTAAAATTAATTATTTATAGTAAAAATATAATTAAAATAGAAAAACTATTGTGAAAGGTATTCCACAAATCAGACTTGCACTGCATAACGGGATTAGGTGGTTAAAATAGCTCGTTCTATTCTAAAATTATATATTTTATGCCCAATAACCCAATCTGAATTGCAAGATACACTTAATTTAAAATCTGACGTCTTGGATTACTTCTGTTGCTGACCAGGCATTTTCTTTTGCTACCCACTCTACGTCACTGTCTTCCTGCAATGATTTCTCCTCCTGAAAGTGCATTTTACCCACTCCTTTAGGACGTACTTGGCAAGTGCCATCCAGCTGCGCAGGACTGGGACATATGTAAGTCCCAATACGGCTCGATGCAATACATCACACGGTTGAGTTACCTCCCACTCAGCTGACTTGCGCATGAACGCTTTACCCTGTAAGCGACTTCGGTGGATCCCCAAATGTGGTGTATGTAATTTTAATCCGCTCCATCCATTCGTTTCGAAAGCTTATTTTGTTGTATGATAACAGAAATAAAGAAGAAATATAGAAGATTCAAATCTCACATGGACCACACCATAGGAAATAATGGTGAATGATCATTAAAAACTTATTCCAAGCCACAAAAGTTTTCGGATCAAGCTAATATTTGTGTGGTCTCTTCATCCAGATGTTTGTGACCTTACCAACGGGTTGAATGGTTAATAAACATTCAGGTGGCCACAAAGTAGTTTTTAATTTTTTAATTTTTTAATTTTTAATTTTTTTTGTATCATGCCCTGATGTAAAAAAGAATGGATGGCATGGATGTAAGTAATATTGATCCATTTGAGCCTCAAAGTCAGGAATCCACTGACCTCACCCTGTCAAGAATATATTGGGAAAATAATATTTTTTATTTAATAAATAAATCTCAAAATAAAATGAATTATTTGTACTTTTAAATGTTTATTTTTCCATTAAAAACGCAATAAATTCTCGGCAAAATGTGAAAATTTTAAAACTTATTATCATTATATTAATCAAATTTCCAGGAGAATATCTCGAGATTTTTAAAATCTCGGTGATGTTTGTCATATTTGCCACAATGGTCCCCCACATGGGACGCCGATTTGCTGTTGGGTGGGGCTACTGCGATGTTTGTGAGAAATTCAACCCGTCCATCCGTTTTTCGAGCTCATTGTAGGGCATGCCACAAAAAATAAGAATTATCTAAAACTCAAATGGGCCGCACGAGAGGAAACAGTAGGGATTTAGTGACCACCGTTGAAATATTTATATAGCCACAAAAGTTTTGTATTGATCTAAGTTTTTGGTATTTTCACTTCATCCAAGTGAAAATGACCTTATAAACGGTTTGGATAGCATATAAACATTAAGTTGGAGCTTAGGAAAGTTTTAACGGTATGAATTCCTTTCCCCACGGTTTCATCTTGTATGGCCCAATTGAGTTTTGGATACTCCTCATTTGTTAAAGAATCTCCTAAAATGAGCTCGAAAAATGGATGGACGGGTTGGATTTCTCATAAAAAGCTTTAGCAGGAAATCCGAGCGTGTGATTCAATCTAGACCGTAGGAGTTAGTCCAAGCTTTTTGTGGTTACTTCACATGCGATCATTTGAAAATTGTGGAGATTCCATGCCTAACATTAGCAATGGGTGGATCCAACCACTGTCTCCGCAGGATCCGACGGAAATGGGAAGTGGGCCACACCTAATCCCAACAGAAAAGCAAAAGCAGGTGGGCCCACCCCACTTGTACCAAAGGTGCTTTGGGTGTCGGATCTTTCAGAAAGGTTTCACATCTCTCACGCAGTACACACATAAAACATGACCTTTGCCAACCTGTCCACACGCTCACCTACACGTGCTCACACCTGCCAACCTGGATGTCTGTGTCACATCTCAGCCGTGTATCAGATAAGCCCCAGGTTGGAGATCATTTGGCCGAAGATTCAGATTCATTAACTCATACAATAGCCCGCTCAATCAACGGTTTAAAAGCAATCTTCCAATGTTACACATTCTATGGGGCCATCTGATCCGTTGGCGTGTCTGATTTTTGGTCATCTGAAGGTGGGATCACTGATGAGTGGTAGGGATGTCCTACACGCTTGCCAGTTAGCACGTGTGTACTAGCGTAGAGGAGGGTGTGGGCTTCACTCAATTTCCACAAAAGCTTTGGAGAAAGGGAGAATCCTAGTCGTCCTTTTCTATCAGCTGACCAAGAGCGGTCCCACATCCTTCACGGGCACAATCCCGACAACTTAAGTGCGCCGGTTAGGAAACGAACCCCACGGTGCGCATGTTAGTCAAACGTTACGTGACACTGTCTTTTTCCCTAGTTTCTTGGTTCGTCTGAATGAACCAGTCTCGGTTCATCTCATGCTACCACCGTACACGTGTCTGGTGGGCCTGATGCCTAACCTCAACGTAGAAAGCTCACACCGATTGGAGGAAATATACAGTAAACTACTCAGCCCAACAAAATATTCATGTGGGACCCCCATTTTGGTGATCTCAAAATTTGAGGGGGCTGGATCGGATGTGTTCCAAAAATCTTGTCCAGTGGATGATCCTAACCGTCCAATCGACCTTACATTCTTTGATTTTATGGGATCATTGAGAGAGGCACCTCATCAGATGGTAGGATTATCTTAAGGGGAAGATATTTGGACATGGCCCATTCCATGATTGGGTCCACCTGCTGAATCTGACAAGCATGTAAGCCACACGTGCAGATCGACATCTCTTGACCCTTCATTTATTTGTACATGTCCGCCACCTGAAGATCATCATATCAACGGTCTGATTTTTTATTTAAGGCACCTAGACGGTGAGGCCCATCCAATGAGAGGCTTGAATCTTGGACACGTGCGCCATGTCTCCACGTGTGAGTGTCGAGCGCACAAGTCCGCTCTCTCGAGTTAACCAAGGAACACGGATTGCGTTGCCTGTCTCCAGCTGGGAACGAGCAGGGGCTTTGAGTGGCCACCGTGATGTATGATTTTTATCCAAACGGTTCATCTATTTTTACGTATTATTTCATTAAATAAGCCCAAAACCGAGACAGATCCAAGATAAAGGTGGACCACACAATGGAAATTAAACTCTTACATTGAAAACTTCTTGGGGCAACAGAAGTTTTGGATCGAGCTGGTATTTGTATTTTCCATTCATCCATGTTTATATAACTTCATGAATAGCTTAGATGGAAAATAAACATAACGGGGGGCCCTAGGAAAGTTTCAACGGTGAGCATCATTATCACCGCTACTTCCTGTTGTGTGGTCCACTTAAGCCTTGTATCTGCCTAAATTTTAGTTCTGTTCCTAAATTTCTATGGAGAAGTGAATGGACGGTGTGGATAAAACTCATTCATCACAGTGACCGCTCAGAGCTCCTGCCCGTTCCCAGGTGGAGACCGCCCGCGGTAGGACGCAATCCGCCTTCGCCTTCGTAGTAAGTGGGCGCGGATTGGCTACTCACAGGTTAAGTAGCAGACTGCTACTGACGTGACGTCACTAAGTTTTGTGGGCGCTGCCATGATGTATGTTTTGTATCCATGCCGTCCATTCATCTGGAGAGATCATTCTACGGTAAGATCTAAAGAATACGTTACATGTAAAGCTCCAGTGGACTCCATCACAGAAAACAGTGGAGAGAGTGACACCACCATTAAAAGCTTCTAAAGGCCGTGAAAGTTTTCCCTTCTTTAATGTCCTTCTTAACTTTTAAACGGGTTGGATTTCGAAAAAATCATCATGGTGTACCTTATGTTGGATTTGCAAAAAATATTATGGTAGGCATTAGGAAGGTTTCAACGGTGGGCATCAATCTTTCTGTTGTTTTCTTTGGTAGGGTCTACTAAAGCTTTGGATCTGCTTCTCTATGTGTCATGCATTAAAATAATATCTCCCAATAAATGGACGTTGTGATACAACACATACATTACAGTGGTCCACGTAACTTGGCGACGTCAATTCAGTAGCGAATCTGGCGACTCAACCTGTCGGTATCTATTCCGCGTCCGTAGGAATTGTGAGAGACGTGCACCGCACCTCTATACGACATGCACGCATTTCTAATTCTGACCATTACTGCTTATGGTTCGGTAATCCAGGCCATTAATCTACTCTTCACCAACCTCGATGGGGTGCGCGTAGAGAATTACGTGCGGTGCCGGCCTCACTCAACACGGTGCGGCCCTGACTGTGGGGTCCACTTTGATTTATGTATTATATATCCACTCCATCCATCCGTTTTTCTAGCTCATTTTAAAGCAGGATTTAAACAATGAAGCAGATCCAAGTCTCAATTATACAACACCACAGGAAACAGTGGTTGTTGACCATTTAAAGCTATTTGTGGGACACAAAACTAAGATCAAGCTTATATTTGTTTTTTTCCCTTCATCCATATCTGTGTGACCTTATCGACAGGGTGGATGGAAAATAAATATTATGGTGGGCCTCAGGAAGTTGTTAATGGTAGGCATTCAATCGCCACAATTTCATGTGGTATGGTCCACCTGAGATTTAGATCTGCTTCGTTTTTTGATTCAAAGGCTAAAATGAGCTTGAAATAAAAAGGATGAACGGCGTGGATATACAATAGAAATATCAAGGTAGTCCCCACGTCCAGGGCCGCACCTAATCCGCCCCCTACAAAAGATCCTTAGCAGGAAAATCTTAACCTTTCAGTTTATTTCTTACATTTAGACGGTTGGGAAGAGAAACAAAGACCGGTCCGCGCTCAGCCTGGGAGAACTTGTAGTCTTCCTCCATCTGCCGTTGGACTCAACAGACCAACGGCCTGGATCATCGAAAAAAAAGACTGTGGAGCTCATCTTGATGTAAATGACATCCACTCCAATCATTTGCTCCATTTCATGTTAATACATCATCCCAAAATTAAGGATGATCCAAAACCTAAGTGGGACACACCAAACGAAGAGTGGGGATGAAAACACTTATCATCGAGACCTTCTTACGACCCACCAAAGAATTAATCAAGCGGATATTTGGTTTGATCATGTAGGAATCACGTTATGAACGGTTTGGATTGTCTATAAACATCACAGTGGGCCAGGAACGTTTCAATGGGGGGTGGACGTCCACGTCCCCGTTTGTCCTGTGGAACGGTCCACTTCAGCTTTCTATAGCCATGATTTTTTACGGGCATGAGCTTTTACATCAAGTCATAACAATGAGCTGTCGAAAATGATGGAAGGAGTGGATGTCACACACCCACATTACGGTGGGCCCCACACAACATTTCGTTGCTCGTAATCACTACAACAAACGGTGCAGATGAATCTGGCCCGCCATCCATGCAAGACCAGTAATAGCTTGCTGGATGTGGCCCCTGAAAGTGGGGCCCACTTTGCCGTATGTGTTTTCATATCCACGTCGTCCATCCGTTATTACAGCTCAATTTAGTGCATGAGCCAAAAAATAAATCAGACCCAAATACCAGGTGGACCACACCACGGGAAACAGTGGTGATTAACCATTAAAAACTGATATGTGTGGCTTAGATGTCAAGTAAACATTACGGTTGGGCCCAGGAAGTTTTTAACGATGGCCGTTCAATCATCATTGTTTCCCCTTGTGTGGTCCACCTGATATTTAGATCTTCTTCATTTTTGGATAATGGCCTTAAACTAAGTTGAAATAACGGATGGACGGCGTGCATATACAACGCATACATCAATGTGGGCCCACTGTCAGCTGCCTCATCCCGAGCTCACCTAATCCACGGCCAAGCGGCAACGAACCAAACTTCAGTTAATCGCGACGAACGAAAACTAGCCACGTGTAACCTTTAATCTCGCCTCATTCCATTCTCTTTCATCTTCTCTCTCTCCTTCCAGTCTCTCCTCTCGCATATGATATGTGTCCGAAGCAACAACAGCGATAATCTCTCCCTACACGCAGCAACATGTCTTTCTTCTTCCTACTCTCTCTCCCCATTCTCCTTTCCTCTCCTTCCTTTCCGTACGGTATCTCTCTCTCTCTCTCTCTCTCTCTCTCTCTCTCTCTCTCTCTCTCTCTCTCTCTCTCTCCCCTACTGAAATAGAAACACCCATTTTTTTTACACAACACCCCACATTCTTCACATTTTCTTTTATTTCTTTACTTCAATTTCATACTCGCATTCTATTTTTCTAACAATGTAGAAATTTTATTATTCATTTTTATACTGAAATAATATCTACTAACCAATTTTTCAACTAGTATTGATATTTCAACCCATCTTTTTTGATAGAAACACCCCCTCCTTTTTTACTTCTCAAAGTACAATAGTACATCTTTTTACTAATATAAAAGAGAGGGTGTGTCTATCAAAAAGCACCCCTTTTTCTGATTTTTCTGAAAGATGGTATAATCCGTTTCTTGGATTTCTTAGATACTACGTATCGGATCGACTGTGGTGGGGCCGACAACTTCACTAGCGAATTCAATCAGTCATGGATTGCCGACCGGTTTTACACTGGTGGGGCTCCGGGCATCGTCGCCGGGCCCCACAATTTCCGTCTGCCGCAGGAGAAGACTCTCCGGTTCTTCCCGATCTCATTCGGGAAGAAGAACTGCTACAACGTGGCTGTGCCCAATGGCCGGTACTACATTCGGACGTTCACCGTCTATGACAATTACGATAGCAAGCTGCATTCGCCGAGCTTTGACATGTCTATCGAAGAGACGCTCGTATTCAGCTGGCGGTCCCCGTGGGAGGAGGAGATCAGTAAGTTGGGGGCCTACTCCGATGTCTTCGCCTTCATCAATGACGCGGAGGTGGCTGTGTGCTTTTACAGCATTGCGACCGATGCGCCGGTGATCGGGTCACTGGAAATTGTGCAGGTCGACCCACTGTCGTATGATTCTTCCACCACTGGCCACGATATGATATTGGTGAATTACGGGCGCCTGACATGTGGGTCTAATTTGTTTGGCCCGGGCTTTAGCAATGATATGGATGAATTCGGGAGAGCTTGGCAACCAGATACGAAGTTCCGTGGCAGGAATTCAAAGGTTAAGCAGGTGTCTACTACGGCCCATGTATACGGGACCAATCAGGCGCCAAATTACTTTCCGACCCATTTGTACCAGACTGCTATCACAGCTGTTGGTGGTGGGAGTTTGGATTATGAACTGTCGGTGGATACGAGGTTGGATTACTTGGTTTGGTTCCATTTTGCGGAGATTGACCCGAGTGTCACGGCGGCTGGGAAGCGTGTCTTTGATGTGTACATCAATCAGAATAATGTGAGTAGGATTGATATATTCAAGGAAGTCGGGGCTTTCTCTGCATTTAATTGGCATTACACAGTTACGAACTTGAATTCTACGCCTTTGAGTGTGAGTCTTGTCCCGGTTGTGGGCCCGCCGATGATTAGTGGCCTTGAGAACTATGCGATGGTCCCATTGGACCTTTCCACTGTTCCTAGTGAAGGTATAGCGACTGTGATTCTTTGTAGTTGGTCTATTTCTTTTACTTTGTAACCTGAATTTTGCTTGTGGTGTTAGTCTTAATGATCGATGCTCGATAGTAAGAAACAACATTTTTTCCTTATCTGCAACCCAGCAATGGGACTGAAGGGGCCCACCTTTTGTAACCCAAACTATTGATTGGGTGGGCCACCATCATGTTATGGGCCGTGCTTTGGTATCTACCCTATCATATGGTCCTTGAAATCCGATGAAAATGGATGATGATAACCAATTGTTTCAGCCAGTAAGGACCATACCATAGTGGGGATTTTGGGGCATCCTTAATAACAATTTGGATTGCCAAAAGGTGTCTCAAGTACAATTAATCGAGTCTAGTAAATGCTTGTTATATTTCCCCATTCCACATAGTTTCAAGTTTCATATTGGTAAATGCATATATACATATTTGCAGTGACAGCAATGAGAGCCTTAAAAGAGTCACTCCGGGTCCCTGACAGAATGGGTTGGAATGGAGATCCGTGTGCACCTTCCACATGGGATGCTTGGGAGGGAGTTACTTGCCATCGTAATGCAGAGGGAAATGGCCTTGTCGTCACTCAATTGTGAGTACCATCTTGTGTTTTATATGAGAATTGGGATTGATTTCACAACTAGCATCTTTAGGACCCATATTAATTTGTAATGTAATGACTCGCATGAATTGAAATCTATCCATTTTAGAACACCTCCAAAATGAGATACTTGTTGAGTACCTCTGAGTCTAATCGAATACTTAAGGTGTGTTTTGGATCCTCACTGCTCAGTTGAACTGATTAAGCAGTCCGTTCAATTCATTATGGGTGTGTTTGGAAAGGAGGTGAATCCCAACTTTCTATATTTTTTGGATTTTCTATTGGAAAATATTTGAATATGAATATGTTGGGCATTTCGTTTATTCAGAACACCCATGTCAGAAGCAGAGAACAGTTTTACAATTAGTTTCTGTTCTCTTCTGTCTTGAAATCTGGATCAGGTTAATCCAATCCAATTCTATTCAGAGCTTCCTGCATGCGAACAAGTCCTAGATAGGAAACAACTAAACTGAGATTGGTGCCATTTTAATTTACATTGACAACCAAAGCCCTAAATGCAATCCCGTGTTTCCAGTTGGAATTGAGACAATGGTACAATTGCACTTTGAGTTATAGTTCCTCAGAAGGGAATAGTGCTAGGCTCAGTTTGATCAGTTAAACTTACTCTTTGCTGAAATGAAGTATTGCAATTCAGTTCAATTGAACTTCGAACTACAGCCTCAGGACTAGGACTGCAACTTGGGTTCAGGTCGACATGAACCCAGTTGACCCAACCAGAGTTCAGGTCAGGTTGTCAAGGTCTTCAGTTGGGTTGGAAAACGTCATCCAGATTTGAAATTGGCTTGGGTTCGGGTTGAGCAAATTCTGGTTCAGTTGGGTATTATCACATCTATCCGCTTCGGGTTTGGGTCGGGTCAGGTTGGGTTGGGTCGAGTATAGAGGAATTCAGGTTGGGCACCTTGGGTTGGAATTAGGTCGGGTTGGGTCCTCTTGAGTTCAGGTTTGGTTCAGGTTGACCCTCAACCTGACCCAACCTGCCCAAGTTGCACCCCTACTCAGGACCTCTTGCTTCTGCTGTTCATCATCTACAAATAACAACAAATGACAGTAGTCAACCATTTTATGACTTAGGTCCTTTGTAGGGAAAGACTGCAACACCTGGTTTCTAACTGTATTGATGAACTTCTGCTCACCCCCAGGCCGACACTACTATTGTGCAGGAAGGTCTGCTTGGAACCTCAAATTACACTTTCACATTGTACGAACTCTGTCCCTTTTCAGCTTTACTCGTCATTAGTCCTCATATTTCTTCCTGGGTTATCTTTAGGATGCATTTGATGGATGCCATCATGCATTTTGAGGCTTCTCTTTCTATTGGTGCTATTTTAGGAGATGGCAAAGTTGTCCATCCAAATCATTCCCTTTTGTAATGGAGACGACTTATTTTTACTGGCTTATTATTATTATTATTATTATTATTATTATTATTTGATAGAGCAACAACATTTTTGCTAGTTGCTAGTGACTAACATCATACTTCTATCTACTTCTGTTGAGTTTTATGCGGTATTTGTAGTGAGGTATTTGTACAAGTTGAGAAGTGATCCAAAACACTCATCTGATAGGGTTAGCTCTGGATGGCCCATGCCCCCAAATCCCCCAGATTGGAGATCCTAGGCATTGGATATTTGTCCTTTTTGGTCGAATGTGGACAATTACTCGTTTCTCTATTAACCGTCTGCCTGATTTTTGAATGGTTTGTATCTTCTATCTGATAGATTCTTGGTGCATGGGCTCTCCGGAGTGGATCAATCATATCAACGGTTTGAATAACTGAACAATGGACCTCGCCTGTACAAACTGAAAGCTCATATGCTATCGTAACTCAGGCTGATTGTTGTACGATTCCTTATTTGTAATTTTATTATTCTGGTAGCTAGTTGCACTCCATATTCTCATGTTTTTGCAGGGAACTTTTCTAGCTTATTATTACTGTTTGACACTTAAGACTTTTATTTTTTTAAAAAAATGAGAGAAGACACTTAGACACTTAGATTTGTTTTGATGGATTAGTTCCAACGATAGTAGTTTATGGTTGTTCAGAAGTTCAAATCCTAAACAGGCAACGTTTGGTTTCTTTCCAGTCTGTTAGTCCCATCAATTTTGTTGGAAGTTTATGACTAAAAATATCTTTAATCTCTCATCCTTTCCTACAGAACCTTTTCATTGATTTGTGGTTTGGGTGATAAGTGAAAACCAGCCTTGCCACTTCCATCTGTGAAAAATCCCCCAAATTTGAGACCCTCATCCGAGTGGCTGCTAGATAAGATAGAGTGGTACTGATCAGTGTTGTCATGTGCGACCATATATGCACATATGCGATCTCATATGCGCATATCCATATGCAAATCGCATATGCGATCATGGTGCATATGTGCATATCCATATGCAAATCGCATATGCGATCACGGCGCATATGCGATTGCATATGTGGCATATGTGAAAATATGCGATCGCATATGTAATGTATGCAATCGCATACAGCATATGCGATCACATATTGGCTACGGCACATTAAAGTTATTTTATTTTTATTTTTTTGCAAAAAAAAAAAAAAAAAACATTTTGCCTGTAAAAAGGCTTCCAAATCTCCTCCATTTGCAATATTCTCCCTCCAAAACTCTCTTACTCTCTTCTTCTCTTATGTCTCTTAATGACAAGTGGTCTCTCTCTCTCTCTCTCTCTCTCTCTCTCTCATATTTCCTAGTTCCAAGTGATCTTAATCTCTCTCTTCTACATTGCCTCTCTCTTGGAAGTTGGAAGATCAAGATTCAAGCACTTTTAAGTTTCAAGGAAGATAACTTGTTGATTTTCTACAATAATAAATAAATAGCTTGTTGATTTTGTTGTTACTTCTTGTTAACTATATTGTTGAATGTCAATGATTTGATGTTTAATTCATTGTTTCTCTCTCAAATGTATTTTAAATATGTAAAATTAGTTATCTGTTAACTTATAAAAATTTCCATATATATATATATATATATATATATATATATATATATATATATTTCAAAAAAATAATAAATGCGGTCGCATATGCGATTATGCGATCGCACACATGATTGCATATGCGGTTGGACAACATTGGTACTGATCAAACAAGGCTGAAGAGCAGGGGTGTCTTTGGATGCAATATTGAATTGAATAGCAATTATTTGTCCAATAAACTGGTCATAACCACATTCCAATTTCCTCAGCATTCATCTGAAGACCCTCACCCGATTGGCTGCTAGATAAGGCTGCTTTGGCTGATTGCCCCATGGCCATTTCAGTAATTTGTTATTTTGGAATTTCTACTCCTAGTAGAATTTCCAAAAATCACAAAATGGGGCTCTTTTTTGTTGTACTGGAAAGAAAGAGCTCTATCATGTGCACAAGATTATCCTTTAATAATTTTTGGATATTCTAGTAACTGTAGAAATCCCAAACATTGGGAATTATTTTTGAAAGATAATGATTTTATTTATGAAACAAGGCCAAATGGCCAGCAAGAAGAATACTTACATGAATATGCAAAACCCCCAGCCACAGGCCGACACAAGAACAAAAAGATTACACTGCATCCCAAGCAGGGAGAGAAACAGGGCACTCTTTAACAGTGGAAGAAGAAGCCACAGCCCACTTGAGAACAAAATTTTTTGCCATAGCAAAAATTCCTGAAACAGACCTGAATGACTGTTGAAGCATCGGTTGTTCCTTTCCCGCTATATCGCCCACAACCCCGCAAGCAATGCCAATCTCCATATATGTCTCCCAGAACCTCCAACACCGGTATCATCCCAAGCCCACAGGAGGTCAGGGATGGACTTGGGCATCGCCCAAAAATACCAAACAGAGATAAGAATTTATCCCACATGCCCTTAGCAAAAGGGCAATCAATGAATAGATTGTCAACTGATTCGCTCTTTCTCCAACAGGGAGCATAAATTGACTATGACAATGCTCTTATAAAGATTGTTGACTGTGAGGACTTTGTTCCACCCACCAACTAAACAAAAGCTGCAACCTTCGAAGGGGCACCATAGGACCAAATAGAGGAGGTGTGAACTGGGGCTTCGCCTAGAGAGGACCCATCTAACAACGAATAGAATGATTTAACCATCTAACAAATATCATGAACTATTCTCACACCCCGGGCCAAATGCAGTCTAAGATACAGCACTACCAATCAAATGCAGTCTAAGATCAGAGCAGGGGGTATGCTTGGATGCAGTGGCGAATTGAATTAAGATACACAGCACTACCAATCAAACAACTGTGAGTTTAATAAAGTGGAAACGACCAAATCACAAATTTTTTTAGCATTCACATTCAGCTTTGAATTGCAATGAAGATACTTTCAAGTTTGATTTGAAAGAAGTGTAACTGCATTTTGAGGGCCAGATCCTCATTATGAATATTCATCTGGATTGAACACAATCCAACTCGCTTGGATGTCTAAAGAATGTGCTGGCATCTTGTGCATCTCCGTCACAGCATTGGGGAGAAGAGGATTTCTTTCATCTTCTTCTTCTTCTTCTTCTTTTTCTGAGAGGTAACAAAACTTTTATTAAACAAGCTCGCCAAAAGACGAGAAAAGAATACAAGTGGAGAAGAGGTTATGCCAGAAGCATTTTCCTAATGCTTTGCTAGTTGACCAGCACTTTTATAATGCAAGCCATGTGAAAGCACCCTTTTTGTGAGGGTTCCCAACACTGTAAAATTCAATCCTTTAATTTGATTCATCTTATCAGTTCCAGATTGTATCATCCATTGGTCATCATCCTATATTGCTAGTGGTTGTGATTGTTAGTTAGAAGTTTTATTTGGAAAAAGACCAACATTTCTAATTTCATGGAAATGAAGCTTCTTTCGTGTTGTTTATTTTCTCTTTGATAGATGCAAATGGTTACACTCACACTATCAGTTCAGATTTTGATATTGCGTCGTAGTTCATTTTTAAGACTGTTGGACATTCATTTTTCTGTCATATCCTTTATTTATGGAAGAGATCTTGACGTCAACAGGGATCTTACAAGTCAAGGCTTGAAAGGTTATATCAGCGATCAGATAAGTCTTCTAACGAACTTGGTAAGCCTGTAAGTATCTACTTACTTTATGTCATACACCATTTTATGGTTGCCATTTATTTTCTCTACTTCAGGATCAGAATCATGTAGATATAGACACATTATTCAATAGTTGGTGCAAATATTAACATCTACGATGTGATAGGGATGCAAGTGCTTTTCTTATCTTTGGTTATCAATGCATGTTTTCATGGATATGCAAGTAAATAGCTTTGACATGCATTGTGCATAAGGAGATGTCTTTGAAAAATATTCATCAAGACAACCATCATCTTCATCATCTAAGCCTTGTCTCAACTCTCAACTAATTGGGGCCGGTATCATGAGTCTTGTTCCAGGATTCCACATTTCCACTCCATCAAGGACCATATCCTTAGTTAAACCATAGGTCATCAAGTCCTTTCTTACTACTTCCAGTCATGTCCTTTTGGGACTTCCCCTTGCCCTTTTAGAACCTTCAACTTGAACCAACTCACTCCTAACCAGCAGAGTTCTTAGTCTCCACTTCACATGAACAAACCATCCAAGTATACTTCCATCATCTTATTTACCTATTGATGCTACTCCTAAATTCCCTCGAATGCATTCATTTCTATTTCTATCCTTCTTTGTCTTGCCACTCACCCATCTCAACATCCTTATTTCAGCTACACTCATCCTAACATGTTATTCTTAATTGCCCAACATTCTGCCTAAAAAGCATGTGTGATCACTTGGCTATCCTATAATTTGTACATGGAGGTAACATAAAACTCTAGAGGCGCATCTCCAATTCTTCCATCCAGTCTGAACTGTATGAGCAACCTCCTTCTCAATGTCTCCACTCATGAATTATTGACCCATGATATAAAAAATGGTAATTTTGGAGTACATTTTGGTTAACAATCTTCTGCTAGTGGGAGATTTTGCATTCTCATTGCTAGTCCCATGCCTGAATGGAGGGTAGTGTCAGGTTGGCAGCTGGCATCAAACTTTTAGCCACAACTTTTTCAACATGAATCATCAAGACAATCATCATTTTTATTTATTAGCATGTTGTTATGTTAGAGGACCACATCATGTAGTGGTCTCTTATCCTACCCTATTTGATATCACTTTTTCATGATGCAAACCATTTTCTACTAAGATGCTGCCACCTGTCTTCTCAAACGCTTTCTTCATGCTTGTTTTCGCCTTTCACCTTTTCAAATATCTTTTGTCTTTTCCTTGGCCTTGTTTTGTTTTGTTTTTTTTTTTTGTTGGGAGATCATTGAAGTATTGGAGCTTTTCAATTACTTCAATGATGAGATCAATTAAGTAGGGAACAAATGCTGCTTTCATCATGCTCAGAGAAAGCAAGGAGCAAAGAAATTCATGACGACAGATCATTAGCCAAGTGGGGAAATCTTGGCTGAAGTTCACAGGGAAATAAAGTCTTCTTGAAATTCATGACTTTAGACCTAGTAGCATAGTGAGATGCTTGTATAAAGCTGGGCCAAAGTTCTATTCCTCCATCATCAAGAGTGTTAGGGACTTTTGTCATGTTGCTTGCAAGGAACCTTTGTTAGTGCGAGATGGATACTGGTTGGTCCTTTTATGGCTCAGGTGGTCAGTTGCTAGCTGTAAGGTCTCAATCCCAGGTCAACCCAACCTGTGACCGATCAATTCAAAGTGCTGGGTTGGAAACTATTGTTTTGGCAACTAATGGAGGAAATGCGTAGCTTCAGCGACGGTGAAATTTTTTCCCTGGGGCTTTAGATGTTTTCGGGGATTATGTAACTACGACTTGATCGTTCAAAAAAAAAAAAAAAAAAAACGTAACTATGACTTACTCCCTCTTTATCTCTACAGTGTACAAGATGTTGCATAGATTTATCCAGTTAGCAGGTAGGTTCCTGAAATGTTGTTGTGGAGCTGGAGGTAGAAGATTATCTCCCAAATGAGATGTTATGGTGTCAGAAGGGTTTGCCTTTGGTGTGGTTTCATGTCATGGCTTCCTTGTCTGTATTGGGAACCAATCCATGTCATATGAAATCCGGTAGTGGAGCAAGCAACATAGGAAGTCTATATATCAGTGCAACCCGATTATCAAGTTAATGAGATCTCGAAACCTGGATCGCAAAGAAATGGACAAAGCGTACACCCACAAGAATATTAGAATAGAGAAGGAGAACTTTATTGATATCAAACTTCTTTACTTACAATATTTAAAAAAACTCACACTTAGAAATATTGGAACACATCACCCTCCCCTATATTGACTCCAAGTGAATCTCTAATGAGAGTCCCCCAACTAAGAGCTTGATTTCAAATCAATCATAGTTGACTTCAAATGTATGTAATCCACCTAAGATGGTAATAACCTAACAATAATAAAAATAAATATACAAAGTACTCTAAATCAGCCCCATATCTTCAATCAAGTCTTTAAATCAGCCTCCATATCTTCAATCAAGCCTTTAAGTCAGCCTCCATATCTTCCAAAAATAGTAAATTTCAATCATTGATTTAAGCTCCCAAATCTATAAATAAACAGTGAAAATATCAACACATGTTGGGCCCTACAGTGGGTTGTGGGCCTACATTATTGTTGGGCCATACAGTGAGCCTAGGTGGGTTGAAGTGCACTGTGGGCTTAGGTGAGCTATGGGCCTGCATCAATTCTCCCTAGCTTTGAAAGAACTTGTCCTCGAGGTGGAAACAGTGGAAGGATTCGATCATTGGTGTCTTTATAAGCTGGGGCCACTCATTGTTGGTTATAACCTTGGTGGGGGCCTTCCTCTACATGTCCACGTGTTCCAACTTCAGTCTTTGGATTTCCTCCAAGCTGGAGCTCCCCCAAATAAGATTGCTTACTGCATGCATAAGTTGATCTACCCCCCGCTTTGCAAGTGCATGTATTAATTGGATTACTTGCACAAACTCTTCTTGTGTCACCCCCTTCGAAGCCATTAGGAGATGATGTAGAATCGGCAATTCCCCAATGATCACCCGCTTTGATACCAAAATGGGGCAACACAGTTATCAAGTTAATGAGATCTTAACACCTAAATCGCAAATAGATGGACAAGAGTAAACCAACAAGAATATTAGAGTAGAGAGGGAGAGAACTATATTGATATCGAACTTCATCTCTTACAATATTATAAATAAATAAATAAATAACTCCCACTTGGAAAATACTAGAATTAACTACCTCTTACAGCGCCCCCCCCCCCCCCCCCCCCCCCCCCCTCTCTTATAGACTCTAAGTGAATGTCTAATGAGAATCATACCAACTAAGAGATTGATTTCAAGTCAATCATAGTTGACTTCAAATCAATCTAATCAACTTAAAATGGTAAAATCATAACAATGCTAAAAACAAATATAGAAAATCCTTTACATCTCTAAACCACCCCATATCTTCAATCACATTTTAAAATTAGCCCCCTTATCTTTAATCACATCTTTAAATTAGCCCCCATATCTTCAATCACATCTTTAAATCAACCCCCATATCTTCCAAAAATAGTAAATTGCAATCCTTGATTTAAGCTCCCAAATTTATAAATAAACAGTCCAAAAATCAGCAGATGTTGGGCCCTACGGTGTGCTGTGGGCCTATATTATTGTTGGGCCCTACAATGGGCCTAGGTGGGCTGTGGGCCTGCACCATCTTTCAAAGGGCATACAACTCTCATTTAGCTGTTGTATCTATTTTTCCTGAGTATTTCTTGGAATTATTCTGCTGGCGTAGGACTATGTATCATTTAGAAAACTTGTAAAATTCCTAGGGAATGGAGGTCTGAATGTTTCATCTAGTTGAGCGGATCATGGTTTGTCTGAATGTTTCATCTAGTTTTCATCTAGTTGAGCGGATCATGGTTTGTCTGAATGTTTCATCTAGTTGAGCGGATCATGGTTTGTAGATCCAAGAAGTATGACATATCAGACATCAGAAAACTGTTTGGCTGTTCTTATGCTGACAAAATGATTTCCAGACATTTTGCTGCATAAATTTAACTGAATGATTGATGTACAAAGGAAGTTGTCCTGTAGCTGTCTCATCAGAAACGAAACTGGGCCTGAAAAATGGGATGTTTCCCTTTTCCTAGGCCAATTTTTGTTTCCCTGAACAACCATTTCCCACTTGAGTTCAAGCCAGTCAGCTCAATGGAAGATTGTGTGCTTCAACATTGAGGTCTCGGATTTGAGCCCAGCTTACCTATCAGAAAAATTAAAAACAAAAACATTTGTCAGGTGGTTGTGCACCTACCATTCCCTTCTCCAAAAATTATGCTGTTCCACTCTTCAAGTGGGCTACCACTGTATGTAAAATGTGGGCTGTTGATCAAATTTCAGGCAAAGCGGTAAAAGTCATTATTGGTACTCCTGTCACTTCCAATTCACTTTGAATTATTTTCACTGGAATCATTTTGGCTTAGCATCCAAATAGACCCTAAGAGTGTTGGATATGGCCTTCCTGAAGCAATAGCTTTAGAGGATGGGCAGCGGATGCTATTTTATGGCATAAGATCGTTGAGTTATTGGAGTATTTGTCTTTTATGCTTTTCTTTTCTTCAGAAGAGATAGCTTATCACCTTTCTTTTTTTTCTTTTTTTTTTTTTCTGATACTTAGATTGCTTCTAACCTTATTACGCATTATTATGCAGTTTGGACTTTGGATCAGTATGAAGTTTTTGTTAGGTCTATTTAGAGTAGAGATTGTAATGCTTGCTTCAATCTTGGACTTGAATCTCAATAGATGATTAGTGTCGTGGTGTGTTCCCAGCTATGGGCTAAGAATTGTGGTGGTTGAAACTATATAGAATTACCAGAGTGGCCTTTAGAGGCTTAGTAGATTTTTTAATCAATATGAGAGAGCATGTTAAGGGACATAAATCATGGGCCCTAGTTCATTTGGAGTTGCATTAAGTTAAAAGAAATGATCTTCATAGCAAGTTGCAGGGTGATTATGGTTCGCTGTTAGTAAGAAAATGGAATCTCTTAGAGAGGCGAAGCTAAAGTTTAACCTTGACAGAAACTCACTAGGGGTTGGGTGCTATAGGTTACAGGTTCCTATTCACACACTTGAAAAGGTTTAAGATGGCTTTTCTTGTGTCCTACTGGCATTAGGGATTTGAATGAGGTGAAGGTATATGCTCTTTTACAAGGTCTTTGTGTTTATACATCTTCCGCATGTGGTGCTTCCATTCATTCAAGGGGAAAGGTGATCAAAAGACAAATCATTTCCATGGATTGGCAGACTCTGTCATAGTATTATCAGAGTTACAAAGTAATGCAATGGTTTCTTTCCATCACATGTAGATGCCAAGGACTAGACGGGTTGAGGTCAGTGTAGAGGATAACATAAAACTAATTGTTTTTGGCTATTTTGAAGATTTTGTTTCATTTCATAGCATGTACAATACAGACCACTATTTGATGCTATTTGTTCCATTTACTGGTGACAAGCACCATCACCAACTATGAAGGGTCCATGGCTAAAAATCATGCATTTGTCACATGATCCTTGTTGTCTACTTTACAGATATTAATTGTTTCATTTATTTATGGAGTTGATGTTTACACCCACCTTGTTGATGGGAACTACTTTTTATTGGTATAATTGAAGTTGATAGTTCTCTCTACTACTAATATCAACCTTTTACTTCTGCTTTATTTGTACATCAGGAATTGTTCTTAGTGAAAACATAGTGCTTCGAGTAACTAATAATTTTGGTTGCACCCTTTCTTTTACAGGAACTTAAGTTCTAATTCTTTGGGAGGTACTCTGCCCTCAGGGATAGGCCAAAAATCTCTTGTAAGATTGTAAGTTGGAAATATGTCTTTCACTACTCCACCCAATTGAGCTTCTAATTCTCGTTATTTTATGAAAATGCTTCCTATGAAATATTGCATACTTTGTTTTAGACTAATTTCAGATTCATTTTAATTAATTGTTGCACTACATTCATATTCTCTATTTATTATCCATCGTCATCATCATCATCATAGCCTTGTATTAGCTATTGGTGGCTCGCTTTCTGAATCCTGCTCCACCAATCAATCCTACACAAGGTCCTAACCTCGGTAACTAAGCAATCCTTCATATCCCTTCCCACCACCTTAATCCGAGCTCGTTTATGCTTCATAACTGATGGTCTGATAATATAGTACATTATTTGGATTAAGGGCCTCTTAGTTTGACTTTGCGAGAGTCCCTATCACAATGACATTTTTTATAATTACCGAATTTTAATGCAGGGGCATTTTCACACCGGACTCAAGTGGGGTTGCTTGTGGGATGTAGGGGCACACTCGGGGTGGGTGCGGCCTACGGAGGAGGTCTCGTGTTCGAGACTCCTCACTGGGGGTGATTAATGCGCATTTCACACCAAGCTCGAGTGGGGTAGCCCGTGAGATGCGGGGACACACTCGGGGTGGGCGGTCTATGTGATTTGGGGCCCACGTAGGGGGTTCGGCCGAGGTCCTAACCCATGTGATGTGGGGCCTAGGCTATGAGATAAAAAGGGATTAATTTGTCATACTCTAACAGTTCGAGCTTTTAGAGCAAGTGGTTAATTGTCCTGCATCAAATTGGTATCAGAGCAGGAGGTCTCGTGTTCGAGACTCCTCACTGGGGGTGATTAATGCAGAGACATTTTCACACCGGGCTCGAGTGGGGTCGCTTGTGGGATGGAGGGGCACACTCGGTGTGGGTGCAGTCTACGGAGGAGGTCTCGTGTTCGAGACTCCTCACCGGGGGTGATTAATGCACATTTCACACCAGGCTCGAGTGGGGTAGCCCGTGAGATGCGGGGATACACTCGGAGTGGGCGGCCTATGTGATTTGGGGCCCACGTAGGGGGTTCGGCCGAGGTCCTAACCCATGCGACGCGGGGCCTGGGCTATGAGATAAAAGGGATTAATTCATCATACTCTAACAGTTCGAGCTTTTAGAGCAAGTGGTTAATTGTCCTGCATCAAATTTCCGTCGCTATTGTCATTTCTAGGCTGAAAAGGTTGACGTTTGTGCGTTTGAAGTTCTCTGGCTTGATTTCTGCCACAAATCACCAGCGAGCTAGATTTTTTAAACTTCCAAAGTTATCTCATCAACAAATTTAAACCCAGAGCTGTTTTTTTTTTTTAATTTTTATTTTATTTTATTTTTAAGGATACCTCGGAGTTGCATTTGGACAAACAAATTTCCCAAAGATGTCATTGATGTTAAGTCCACTAATTGTTTTTTTTTGGTCATACTATTCCATTTGTTATAACTTTTGTGTATAGAATCGTGTGATGTCATGTGATAAGAATATGCATGAAGCATGAAGCATGAAGTGCAGCCGCAACATATTCGGGTGCAAGAGCAAGGAAGCGTCTATCTTAAAATGTTGGCAAGTATAAAACAGCTAGGAAGTGAAAGCGGAAGCGCGAGTATGAAGCACAATTCAAAGCGGGAGAAGCACCTTGATAGAAGGATCATGCCGTTTACACCCAGTTTCGGCTCACCAGCGTGGACCAGTAAGATGTCGCCACGTGTCGGCACTATGGGTTCAATATTGGCAGAATTATACTTGTGCCCGAAGATATCTTTTGCAGCTTTTCCTTCGGTATACGTCTCCCGTCATTAATATAGTGGCACAAAACCGTATACATGCCTTTCGAGAAACGATGCGACGAATGACACGTAGCCCTATGGTGCGTAATGGAGGCAATGTATGTGACACTTTTCCTGAAACATGTGCCGCTTGATTGACATGCCCACTGACAGGCCAGGTATTTTCACCAGTTGAACCTCGAACCCCTGAAGAAGGGTGGATGATGTTGAGGCCACTAGCAATTGGTCGGACTAAAGGCGCCTAAACTGGAGTAGTGCCATGGGGATGATAACCTATTGCAGCAACATGACCACGTGAAGGAGCGAGAGCTTGGGGAGTTGGGCCTCGTCTAGGATGAGTGATCAGTCCAGTCCCTAAATGTGGGAATCCTGAGGCAAGGGCGGAAACAAGCACCCATGATCACCCACATTAGAAAAGTGATACGAATTCCTATACACCCCCCACCAGTCATGAAACCTTGGAAGGGAGTACGTGCAGAAGGATAAGGGAGAAGGAAACGCGAGGTGACGGATCAAATGCTCAAAATCACGGTAGATGTGTTCGATATCACCAGGATTACGAAACACTTTCCTCGAAAGCGGCTAAATGTTCTTCGAAAAATGGCATGGAGGAAGTGGAACCCCTTGAAATTGGCGGGCACACAGAAAGGAAGGGTAAAACTCAATCTCGATCTTTGCATTAAGATTATGGGTTGGTAAGGCCCTGCTATTTGGAAGGTCATAGGCAATCAGGAAATGGGCCCACAATCAACATAGGTACCCGATGTCCTCGGCTTTAAAAGGGCCATCCCTAGTGCGCTCAAACCAAACTGCACCATGAGATATGATGTAAAAAGGGAAGAAGCCGGTGTCTGGAAAGTTTCTTAGCCCCAAAAGGAAGAATTGCAAGCACTCCCTAAATGACTGTTCTCGAAGGCAATAATGTTGTAGTCAACAAAAGCCGGGGGGGGGGGGGGGCAAAAAAATAAAAATATTCAGGGAGCCATAACTGAAGAAGCCAAAGCGGCTCGCCACAGTTATGGAGGTTTCCCTCAACAAGCCTGGAGAGAGTCCAGTACCAGTGAGAAAGAACGAAAGGAGCCAGAGCAAGTTGCCGGTCAAAAGCTAGTGCGGCTAGAGCACTATACTCCTTGCTCATTTGGCCAGCCTTGACACAAAAGACAAAGCGACACAACCATAACAAGAGGAAGGCGCAATGCTCCTGATGAGAGACATCGCCCTGACCCATTTCTTCACGGATACAGTTATTATAAGTCGTTCTATTGGCATTCTGATTGTTGGAGGAGGATGAAGAACAAGGACTTGATGGTTAGACGTACTCCCCCATAAGTGGGAGGCCAGTAATGACACAAACTTCAAAGATAGTGGGGCTCATAAATCCACATGGAAAATGAAAGGTGATGGAGGACTAGCTCCAAAAACAGATGGCCGTAGTTAGCAAATGGGAATGCATGACAAGTATCGAAGTGGGAAAGTTGGATTTAGTTAAAAATTACAATGTCTTTCCAATGAGGGCCAAAGGTTGACTCGACCTTGTTTAACCAGAGGATCTAGTTGGGAGAAGGGTTAGGGCGCAACTTGGGCTTAGAACCCGAAGATGGCCATGAAGATCATTTTAAAAAAGGATCGGGAAGGAGTTCTTCATCGAGATATGAAGGGAAGAAAGGAGAAAGAGGCTCTAGGCTATCGACCATGGCCGGGTTGAAGCAGCGACCAAGCATGAGCCCTTTAACGAAACTGGATGCGAAAGGTATAAGAGTGTCAGGGAGAATATAGTCACCGAGATGAGCAAAGATGGGAGATGAGTGAAGATGGGTTCAAGCATCTTAGGAGCATGGACTTCCGTGGCGGCTGACTAGGACGCAGAGCCATAGTTGTTAGAAGAGGAGAAAGTCATGGAGCAAGACGACTGGAGAAGGAAGAGGACTGGAAAAGTGGTGTGAAAGAGGGAAGGAATGATTGCGACGGAAACGAAATCATATAAAAATGAAACAACCCGTTGGATTTAACGTCCGCATTAAAAGCTGGTAGGAAAATTTCAACGCTGACATTAATGCACACATCTGTCAAGTGCGAACCCCATGCCACCATGTGTCACACATCGGAACGGTCGTTGAAACCAAATGTCAAACATCGCGTAACATCTCCCGATGCGAAGGGATGTGGGGGGCATGATTTACACCCATTTTCGACACACCGATGTGGACCAATAAGATGTCACCATGTGTCTCCACTATGGGTTTGATACTGGCAGAATTGTACTTGCACCCAATGTTCGAATTGTCGACGAGAAATCGATAATATCGGTGATATTATCGGTGTCGCTGAACCGGCGATACCGAAACCCCAAGTTTTCGTCTCTTCCAAATGTCGACGAAATATCGGCGATATTTTCGATTTTATCGAAAAAATAGCTATCGTTCTCCTTATTATTGAAAAAAATTGAAATAAATATAAAAAATATATACAAAAAAGCTCTCTTACCTTCTTTTTCTCCAGATCTACCCGCGGAAGTGGATTTCGACTAGATTTAGTGGGCCAATCGCTGTTGATAGCTTTGAATTTTCCGAGATAAGAAAACCCTTTCAAAAAACCCTTTTCTTTTCTTCAAAGAAAGAGATTTGAAAGAGAACTTGATTTCACCGAGATTTACGGAGATTTCAGTTTGGATTTGAAAAGGAAAAAGATAAATTTCTGGAAAGATTTTTTACGGAAGATGAGATTGATTGCAGATTTTCCGGAGAAGAGAGAATTTCGTAAAAACGAAATCTCTTTCGCGTCCGGGAGGGGTTAGCTACTGATAGGTTGAGTATACTCACAGGTTGAGTAGCGAAACTAGCTACTGAAGTGACGTCGGCAAGTTCTGTGGGCCCCACCATGATGTATGTTTTGTATCCACACCTTCCATCCATTTGGGGAGATCATTTTAGGGCAATATCCAAAGAACGAGTTAAATCCAAAGCTCCAGTGGACCCCAACATAGAAAACAGTGGGACAGTGACGGCCACCATTAAAAACTTCTAAAGGCCACAAAAGTTTTAGATCAAGCTGATATTTGTGTTTTCCCTTATTTAATGTCTTTTTTAAACTTTTGACTAGGTTGGATTTCAAATAAACATCATGATGGGCCTTAGGATAGTTTCAACAGTGGGAATCACTCTTCCCACTGTTTTCTTTGGTGGGGTCCACTACAGATATTTTTTTTTTACTTCATTCTTTGGTTCATACCCTAAAATGATATCTAAAAATGGATGGACAGTGTGGATATAACACATACATCATAGTGGGGCCACAGAACTTGGTGACGTCACTTCAGTAGCCGACTCGCTACTCAACCTGTCAATATCTATCTAATCCGCGCCTTCTCACACCAGCTGTATATTGACGTAAGCAAGTTCTGTGGGTTTGATCACGAGGTATTTGTTATATCAAAACCATCCATCAATTTGGTGAGCTCCTCTTAAGGCTTGAGACGAAAAATAAGACAGATCTAACTATCAAGTGGATCACACTGCAAAAAGCAGTGGGAGCTTGAACGTCTACCATTGAAACCCTTTTTGGGGTCACAAAAGTTTTGGGTCAATATGAAATTTGTTTTTCCTCTTCATTCAGGTTTTTGTGACCTTATGAACAGATTGAATGGAAAATAAACGTTATGGTGGGCCCTATGAATTTTTTAACGGTGAAAATCATTATCTCGCTGCTATTTGTGGTGTGGTCCAGATGATCTTTGGACATGATTCATTTTTTGGATAATGCTCTAAAATGATCTTTAAAAATAGATAAACAGTGTAGATATAATAAATACATCACTGTGGGGCCATGTAACTTTGATCTCCTTTGAACCGTTCGTACAACTCGGAGCTCGAGGAGCGTCAGTGCTCATCTTCACACTACACATACCGGCAACAGCTATATAGCTGGTGTGTGGTACACCAGCCATTCCGCTTCCAGTTTTAAGGGAATGAAATTCGCTTCCAATTAAACAATGGGATTTAATAATTGCTGTTTCCTTTGATGTGGTCCACTTGAGATTTGGAACTACCTCATTTTTTGGACCATGTGCTAAAATGATATGCTGAAATGGATTAATGGGGTTGATTTTTCGCATATATCATGGTGGGCCCCACAAAACACTCTCCAGTAGCCACCTTGTTATTTACGGCATGATAAAACACATGCCATATGGTGGGTACCACAAAGTCCTTACACCACTAGGAGGACTTGATTTGGCTAGTGACGTTGCCACTATCAAGATGGCTAGTGGTTTGTGCTATGTGGGCCTAATCATGATGTATTTATTTGATCCACGCTGTCCATCTATTTTTTCATATCATTTTAGATCTTGATCCAAAACATCAGGCATATATAACTCTCAGTGAAACCACACCACAAGAAATAATAGCAATTGAATGTCCACCATTAAAAACCTCCCAGGGTTCAATGTAATGTTTATTTGACATCCAACTTGTTGATTAGGTTATACAAACTAGTTTGATACAAAATTTGTGGCCCTTGAGAAGTTTTAATGGTGGCATTCAATCAACATTGTCCTGTGATGTGGTCCACTTGAGATTTGGATCTATCTATTTTTGGGCTTATACCATAAAATGATCTGGAAATTTGATGGATGCATCAATATGTCAAACAAGTGCCATATCCAGTCATCAATCACCAAGTATACCAATATATAGATTCCATGTCTCAAGAAAGGTGTACTTTTTTAGTTCATTAACTTTTACATGTCCTATTTATTATATGTTAGCTGCATTTGTATTATATGAACTCATTTTGATTATAATTGGAGCGATTTCTTATGACAGCGTATACTTTTTGGGTCCCATTAAAAGAAAACTTATTATTTGATGCATTTATTTTTTTTTGTAATTTTTTGATTCCTAAATATGCAAATATGTGTATTTAGGCATGCCCTGAAGTTTTACTGAAAAATTCCATCATTTTCCCCATTATTCGCTATTTTGTTTTTTTTCGCATTTCCAGTTATCAGCGATATTATCGGCGATAACGATATTATATCTTTATCTCTAGTCAGCGAAACTTGTAGCGATACCGACAACTCAAACACTGCTTGCACCCGAAGATATCTTTTGTTGCTTTTCATTCGGCGATATGTTTCATGTCATTAATGCGGTGGCACAAAACTATGCACATGCCTTTTGAGGAATGAAGCGACAAATGACACGTAGCCCTAACGCGTGTGATCGAGGCAACATATGTAACACGTCTATGAAAGACCCATCGAGGCAAGGATCCTATCACAAATTCGGATATGCTCGGTAAGGCCGTCTCTCATAATCCTTTCGAAATGGGAGATCTTCTCAAAGACGTTTGGAGCTCTCGCAATGATTACGAATATTCCAAGGATCAGACCAATATCTGAGCAGATTGACACTAATGGATTAGTACCCGATTAGGATTTGGTGGATTCAATCCCATCAAATCCACAAATATTCTAGGGCACGATAGGCGAAGGGTAGAGATGGCTCTGATTGAGCCAAATTTAGATGCAACAGTCTCTTGAAAATTCTGACCTATGGGAGCATCTATGTAAAAGTGGAGATCTGAAAATGGTTTCAGATTTACAAAGATCTCCTATTGGAAGACTACATAGAAGTCGTAGTTGCGAAGGATTTTGTACCAACAAGGAAACCCAGCGAGGGTTTTGCCGCCTCCAAAAGCTATAAAAGGATAACACGATGAAGAGCTCCAGGCCACATGCCAAACACAATCTATCTTCTTTACATTTACCTTGATCTTAGCTTAGCCTTGTTTAGCCTTAGTCTTAGCATAGATAGCTACTATTTAGTGCTACCGCTATAGTATCGCAGAAATAGTATAAGCATCCACAACCTTCTATTGTTGGATCCCGATTAATCGAGTTCTTACTTGGGAGATCAAACCTTTTGGTCACATCCTGCTAACCATCCACCTGGACCATCTGTTCATTCGGACAGTTTCAGGTATTTATCTGTTTTATATTTCTCAATTTTTTTACTATGTCGATTATAATGAGCATCATTCCTAAATTAATAAAATTGGCATTATTTTAGCCTTTTGTTTTATTTGCTCGTCTTTGTTCCTTCGAGAAATACAGTGGCTGCAATTATTTGTGAAAGAGAAGTCATGAACGTAAGGCAAAAAGAATCTATCAGAAAGGACGAACCCTACCCTTCTGCAAATTGCCTGATCGCTATTACAACCAGTGGTTGAGAGGGCAACTGGATCTCCGGGTTTGATCTTAATCGGCCCATCTCAGCATGGGGGGCTCCAACGTTTAATCAAACATTGAGTCGAGTTTGACTCTGGCACGGCCACACTTCCTAATCGCACACACAAACTGAATACAAGCCCTCGTTCACACATGTGACCAAGTGTTTGATTGAATTACGCAAACAGGTGCAACTAAGGATTAGAATCATTAGATGATCGAAATCAAAGATCCAAGTAGGAGGTAAAGTTCCTGCTACTGTAGACCATGCAAAAGGAGCACTAGTTGATGGAGTAGTAGGGTCTGTATGACCTGTCGAACTTGATCTCAAACTGATTAGCAATCATGAATGGGATATCCTAAGAAGTAAACAGGACAAATAAGGTATTAGACAAGGTGTACCAAAACAGTTACGTTTTGGCTGTAATGGCTGATACGTACCGGTAATGACTAAGGTCGTTATGCAATACGGGGTCACATAGGCCTTGATGAAGGGAAAACATAAATAGCAGCTTGATCCAAAACTTTTTTGGTACCAAGAAGTTTTTAATGGTGGGAATTCAATCCCTACTGTGTGGTCCACCTGTGATTTGGATTTGCCTCATTGTTGTTGACCATGCCCTAAAATGAGTGGGCAAAACGGATGGACGACATGGGTATACAACACATATCAAGGTAGGCCCCACATTCAAGGCCTCACCCACTAGTGGTTGACCTGAGATTTGGATCTGCCTAATTTTTTAGACCATGCCCCAAAATGAGTTGGCAAAACAGATCAACTACATGGGTATACAACATATACATTGAGGTGGACCCCTTGTTTAGGGCCTCGCCCACTAGTGATCCACTTGAGATTTAGATCTACCTCATTTTTGGGACCATGCCCTAAATGAGTTGCAAAACGGATGGATGACATGGATATACAACACATACATAGAGGTGGGCCCCACATTCAGGGCACTAAAAAAATTCACATTAGGCGTATATTAACTCAAAATTAACCAATTAAGTTATGGGACCATTGCTGCTAAGTCACAATCCCAAAATCAAATTGTTCGAATGATTTTAACTGTTGACGCTTTTTTTTTTTATTATTATTTTTTATAATAGGACCATTTGATATTTTTCATTCTTCACCATCCAATAAATGTCCACCGATCCGTTAGTGGGATAAGTGCCAATAGATTGCATTAATTTGAGGCTGATTTGGGGTATCGAGTGGTCCGCCAAACCAGTCCCAAATCTCCGATATAGTAGAGTCACATGAAGCCGTAGCTGATGTCCCACTCATGGGACCAGATCTTCAAGTAGCCAAAGAAGAGGAAGATGGAGGTGTCACAACAGATATGGAATCAACCTCACTAGATTTTGAAATGGTTAGAATGGATTGAAGTTTCTTTGATGATCAACTTAGCCAATGCAGCACCAGCAGCGTGAAGTGGTGACTGACGTAGAACCAAACAACGGATTTCTTCATATACCTGCCATAGTGCCATTAGAAACTGAAAGAGACGTATCTGTGTCCTGAACGGTGAAAATTCTGTTCATAGCAGCCGTAAATTGTGTTCTGTCAGTGCCAACTGATCCCAATATTCAGTCATAATCAAGGTACTCCGAAACGGTTATTGGTAACTCTGGTAACCATTACACATTACGGGTTGTAATGGCCGTAACAGCCATTATGGAAAAAATGCCCTGTAACGGTCTGCTACGGGTCTGAAATAGTTTTTTTTTTTTTTTTTTTCGAGGGGAAAAGATAAGGGGGGAAAAAACATAATGGCATTATGAAATGCCTTGGTCAATAAAACTCGTGCATGATGCAATCTTCCTAACTAGCGGCTTTGATATCCATCTCTAACTTATCAGCCTTAGCAAAGTTTGACTGCAGAAACAAGCTGCTTAAACAATCTCAGGATTCCTTGGCACTCTTCTCCAACCTATGACAAGTTCAGTTTGATGGAGGGTTTGAGGAGTTAGCGATTACATTATTAATATTCCTTTCCATTTTCTTGTCAGAAAATTTTTCATCTATTTTGATCAGTTTAGTTCCACAACCATCAGCTGGCCTATCTCCCATAGACCACGGTCCTGTCAAAATAGTTTTCATCATAAAGGCTCGATAAGTAATTTTCTCATCTAATTTAACCTTTATGGGTTCTATTGGATCATGCAATGCCAGTAGTTTAAATGATTGTAGGAAGAAAGGGGAAGCATCTAACAGTTACTTGCAGAACACTGAGTGAAGGTGAACAGGTCGTGACCACCTGACAAGAGATTTGGAATTTATTATTCTGAAGGAGGGAATGCACAGCATGGTGTTGGGAAGTAAAACCAATTCCATGTTTTTGATGCCTGAACTCAGAAGAACATCACCATTTCACTTGAAATCAATCCAAATAGCTTCATATTGTTGAGCTTGTTCAAACCCTAATAACCTCCAAAGAAAGCCTCTGAGTGTTTTCATGTTTTTCATGTTTTCATGGGTCGAGCTCTGAACAAAAAACCCTTTTTTTTCCCCTTTAATGAATGTAGATTGGATGCTTTAAAACACCCTTCAAAAGATTCAGCAAAAATAACTATATAAACTTCTAATCAGTATCTGATTTTCTTCTCCTGAGACGATGTCAGCAGCGCAGATGCTGACATCAGCAACCTGTACAACAATAGCTATGTGGTTCAGATCAAGAAGAGAATGATCTCTTCCCTTGAAGCACAGTTCAAGATCTACCAAGCAGATATCCTTGCAGGAAGAGGCAACAAAAATAGCATGAAGGGCCACAAAAGACGATGGCATGTGCCAGTGCAAACCTTGTTTCTTTATCAGCTGAAAAACTAGAAGCCCGAAGCTTTGATACTGTATAAACAGTGGAAAAAACTCTTCCTTCTCTAAAAGGCTTATATTATGTACAATTAAAAAACAATTGAAAAGGTCCAAAATAGCCTTGAGGGGTGGTGGACAGCTAATCGAGACGACCCATTAAAATACTGATTATACATATATTACAAAAATAACCTTTTTGTACTTCACATTTGACATTTCTAAATATCGCCATCTTTCTATGACCATTGATTCCTTATTTCTCTGTCCCTTGTTGTTATTTTATAGTTTCATTTTTTATTGGTTTTGTGTAGGGATTTGTCAAGTAATATGTTGTCTGGGACAATTCCACAAAGCTTAAGTTCTTCAAGTCTTCAAGTTGCGTAAGTAAATTCTTTATTCTGCAAGCATACTAGTTTGATGTCAATCTTGTTCTTTTGCAAACTGATATATTCGCAGTTGCATGTCAATTTTCATACCTATCACTGGATTAGTGAGTAAGTTAATTTATTGAATGGAGCTTTGCTGAACCCACACGCATCTACAAGGCTCCTAAGCACACACCACCAAATTTGCTAGCCTAGCACATTGATACATGATCTATTCCATTCATCAGATGCATACCGCTGTTTAAATGCTCTTACTCAAGAATCAGGTTGGCCCAATTGTCAGGTGGGCCACAGTTTACAAAACTATTTTGTGGCTGAGAAATAATTTTCTGAAGTTTCTAAAACCATCCAAGTTCCAACTGTTTTGGACATTGTGGCCCACCTCCTACATGGACCAGATTTGTTTTGAGGATGAACATCTTTTCTTCTTCTTCTTTTTTTTTTTTTAACACACGCACCCCCACACAAACACCCACACCCACACTCACGCCGTAGTGGGGTTTCACCACCTATGGGTATCAAACCCTATACCTCGTGTTGAAATTCCTGGGAATCTACCACCGAGTATGGTCAGAGCTGCCTAAATGATAACTTGGATATTGCACCTGTCAACCATGCCAGCAAACGCGGTGGCGTCATGTGTGGACATGTCATATAGATGTCCTTCAAGTGGGTCCCTCTCTGTGTATGTGCTTGGCTATAAATGAGGCCAGTCAGTCCACTAATCAGGTGGGTGACAGTTTATGAAACAAATGGCTAGAAATAACTTAGCCAAGTTGTTTCTAAGCCATCCATTTGTTTCGAATGACCAGCCCAATTTTCTGGCAAGGGAATCTGTACATTCTGGACAGGGGAATGATAGATGGTTTGGATCTCTCACTCATGTGCCACATCTGCGAATGTGCTGATGTGTAGGTTGGCTTCCTTATACATTCTTGGTCTTGCTTGACAAACGTCCAAGTAATCTAACATTGAATCATTCATTTTTTTGGTTTTATTTTATTTATTATAATTTTAAATATCATAATGCAGAACTTAATGTTTTAGGTTGTCTAATGAACTGCTTATATCAAACAAAAAGCTGTGGCTATTGTTTGAAATATCTTAACTGATTAGTGTTAATCGTGCTGTTTACCTTATGATCTTTTATTGGTTTGATTCTTTGATGTCATGGTATACATCATGTTTTATTGGTATATCTTTACTTATATTTTAGGCTACTGAATGGAAATCAATTGGAAGGACAAGTACCCGAAGAACTCTATTCAATTGGCGTACATGGAGGAGTGATAGAGTATGCTGCATTCAATACTCCTGGCTTTTATATTTCATGTTTAGTTGCTTTTATATGATATCAAAGGAAATATATGCATCAATGTAAATTCCAAGTAGATGATGTATTAGTGTATCTTTTTTTCTTTTCTTTTTTTTTTTTTTTAAAATTTGTTTATGATCTTTATTTTATTATTATTTTTTTATGTGAAGATTATTTCATAAGAGGCTGTCAGGGGAGGGGACCATGCTCATGGGCTTTGACCCGTTTCATCACATTTTTAGGCCTATGGTTCAGGCTTGGAAAATAACAGGCCATGCCTGGGCACAGATTTGATATGATTTTCTATTGAGGCCAGACCCAATCCAGATCCATTTATGGATGTCATTGGCTGGGCCTGAACCCAAATCTTAGGCTGCACTATGTACAAATTGGATATTGTGGAGGGTGAACCTATATAGTGTCCTAGTTTATAGAGAACTCAATACCTTTTTATCATAATGACAATGAACATCTTAAAATTGTTCCCGTGGATGGGTTCTGATTTATTCTAATCACTGACAAGTACACAAGTTCTGTAATTCTGGTCTTTGAAGGACTTTAGGTGAAATTCAGCCCAAATGTGTTTGTGTTCATTTAAATCATTTGAATTGGGATATGATAATTGTATGCTTTTCATGTAAACCAGCATGAGAAAAACAAAGTATTTGGATCGCTAAAAAGAAAAAGAAAAAGAAAAAAGAGGATGCTGGATGCCATTTGTTTGATTGTCCTCATTTTCCATTTATGAAATTCAAATGATGAAGAGCTACAGGGCCTGCCTGCCCACACATGTGGGGTCTGTGATTCAATAATCTAATCTTTGATCTTAGATGTCACGGTGGAATGGATAAGGGCTGCCCCATGAATATTCCGGACTAAACGGTCACAATTCTCTGATACTTGGCACCTATTTCATTGAGTGGAGACCATTTCTGCATATTTTCCCTTGACAATCTATTTTTTTGGCCATCAATGGAAGGGTTGGGATCATCCAATCCGGGTAATTTCTGGGGAATCCTTCTCCTGCTGCGGCTCGCAAGAGTACGATTATGTATCTACTGTTGCCATGTCTGCGTGTGTGCAGGATCTAGGCTGTTCATCAAGTAAGCCTTTGCCTGAGGGGCAGGTCCCCTGGGTGGGTTTCCAGAGCAGCATCCTGAACCTGAATTTGAGGGGTAATCTTGGAATAGAAAATATGGTACCCAGTTTGAGTAGGATTAGGTTAAGCAAATATAAAAGCTTGTCAAGAGTTAGCTACTATTGTACTATACATTTTCTTTTTCCCATGGAGAAAACTGTCATCGTCTTCTCCAGTGGACGTAGTCAAACCAGTGAAAAACACATGAGTAAATCTTCTTGCATGAGATTGTGCTTTTCTTTTATTGCTTCTTTGTTACCATCATGATGTAGTAGTCTAACGAAACTGTTTACATGCATGCTAAGAAGAAACGATTGCGATTCAGTCATTTCCACATTATTAGATAGTAATTGCAATTCAATTCAATGTTGTATCCAAATGCCTGTTGACCATGAATTGATACAACTGAAGGGCATATGCTGTTAATGACAATGCATCTATTACTCATATCTGCTCAAAGGTTGTTGATTTTGTAACTAGGTCATCAGCTTATTCTACTTTTTATCTTCTGTTTTTCAGCCTCTCTAGTAACAAAGGCCTATGTGGTGTTCCTACTCTGCCGGCTTGTCCTTTCTTCTGGGAGAAGGGAAACCTGTCCACTGGTGGCAAAATCGCAATTGGTCTAGCATGTGCAGTTATTCTCATCTTGCTACTTTTGATGATTTACATATGTTGCATTAGGAGAGGGAGAAACGATTATGATTTTGGTCTTCCTCAAGATCTCATCTGTAAGTGTGGTTCTCAAGGGCCTATAATTCGGTCCATTTTATTTTGGTTCTTCCTGTTGCGTGTCATCACAGTCAGTAAATTCTCAGACTTCTTGAGAATTCATGAATAATTCATGCCTGAATCATCATAATCATCTAAGCCTTATCCCAGCTAATTGGCGTCGGCTATGTGAATCGTGAATAATTCATGAATTAGTGATGATTCTGCAAATTATTGGTGAATAATACGTATTTATGGAGAGAATAATTCATGAATTAGTGATGATTCTGCAAATTAGTGCTGTAGCTCCAAGTGTATGATTTGCCATTTATCTTATTCACTTGGTTCTTTCGCAGCACTTGCAGCAAAGAGAAATAGATATCAGAGGCAGAAGTCTTTGATGCTGCTGGAGATGGAGACTCAAAATGCGAATGGATTTCCAGCAACCATGAATCACCTTTAACTATGGTAGTCTTTAAAGGAAGCATTTGAACAGAGGATCCTCCCAATGTCCCATGCAGTTGCAATGAGAAATGGACAGACAATACATGAGGAACGCCGGCATAAAAAGGTCTGATCCTATGCCGTTGGACAGGGTTATACAAGTTCACATTCTATTCATTTATGTATTTAATCATAAATTAGATGTCGGAAAACCATCTTGTCTGTAAAATACAGTTCATGCCATCAAGTGGGGATGGCTGGAATTCGTCAAATGCCCAACCTGTGTATCTCCATATCCAAATTTTGGTAATTTTCAATACGATAAGTGAGCCCGAGGGGGCCGAGAAATGCCAAGCACTTATGAGTGGCCTGATCATATGAGATTGTTTCATGTT
>JAJHSJ010001009.1:0-42455 GCA_021015155.1 Magnolia officinalis
CCGTTCAGTTACCTTTGTTTCACTGACCTTCTTGATCCAACCGATTGTATATGAAGAGGGATATGCTCTCGTTTTCAATTGCAATTTTTTCACCATGACCTTGGAGCGAGTTCTCGCTACTTTCCACTGTCAATGATCACGTCACAAACCTTTCTATCACCGTACACCTAGTGCGGAAGATGTTATGCTGTTGTGGATGCACTTCTTTTTCTTAGCGCATATAATAGTCGCCTCACGATGAGCGACTCGTCGTGATCTTGCTGAACCCACCTGAATCTGTCTCGTCATCGGTAGTATGCTCCTGTTTCTTCATTATCTGGATCTTCATAAGCGTTATCAGTACTACCATCATTGATGGCGAGGTTTGCCACTTTTCGTTGGGGACAAGTATTTGATAGGTGGCCCGGTTGGCCACAACGATAGCATTATCAGGCCTTAGCCGACATAGGGGTTCGGGATTCTACTTGGACTAGCAGCAGTCGATACGCCCCTTTGGGGTCTAGCTTGCCCGCTTCCTTGATCTTGGTTCTCAGACATAGGACGTTGAGCGTGTGCTCCTACGGGCTCCTTCCCCTTAGACTATGCAGTTCCTTGGGGCGGACCTGCCATAGGGATCCTTGCAGAAGGATAGGTCCATGTGTTATGACGTTGAAGTTGCCCTTCTGCCTGAGTAGCCAACTTGATCGCATCATTCATCATCCAAACAGACTACATCTAAACCCGATCCTGGATAGCCACACGCAATCCACTGTTGAATCGGGCGACTTGCTGTGATTTAGTCTCGACCAAATCGTTACGCTCAGCCAGGCGGTAAAATTCTTCTACGTATTCTCTCATCGACCGACTACCATGTCGACAATTTTGGTATTGTTGGAATAATACCTGATCATAATCGCTATGGAGGAATCGGGCACGTAGTAGCTGTTTCATCCGCTGTCAGGTGCAGATTGGTACTTTCATCTGCCTGGTTCGCGCGAGTTGCAGTTGTTCCCACCAAACTGAAGCTCCTCCTTTTATCTTGTAGGCCACAAGCTTAACCTTCTTTGCTTCAGGGATGTCCATATAGTCAAAAAATCGCTCAACTTTAGAAAGCGAATTGAGGAAATCCTCAATGTGTAGTTGGCCATTGAAGCTAGGAATATCAACATGCATCTATAATTCTCGATCCGTTCGATCTACTCAATCGCCGCCATGTCTAGGGTGTTGGAAGATTGCGTCGTCGGTTTCCTCCTCACTGGAGCCTCCTTCTTCAGGAATGACCCTTGGATGCACTGCCGATACTATCCTTCGATCAGGGCGATTACGAGTTTCAGCAATTGGTGGTGGTGGATTACTGCCAGGAAGACGGAGTTGCCTTATGTTTTTCGCCAAAAGATCCGCTATGTGGTCGATGGAAGCTTGTAGCCCTTACATGGTTTGCCTATTCTCTCGTTACGCTACTCCGAAAGCTACCACCGTTAAAGGTAAATTCCTTGGAGCACCGCCAATGAGATTGTTGCCCGACCCATCGTTAGAAGCCATCGATCCGAGGAGAAACCTCGCTTTGATACCAAACTGACGCAGGGGAGGACGTGAGGTCGAGCACCGTCTCCCTTAAGAGGATAACTATTCCGAATCCAAGGAACTTCTCTGGACTCCTCACAGAGACTTCTCGAATCCACGAGGAAAGAAAGCAGAAAATAGAAATAAATTCTAATAAATTCAAAAATTATTAATGAATGATTAAAAACGAGTTCATAACCCTTTAAATAGGGGAATCGTGCAATCAGAAAGAAATCAGAATCAAACTACAACTAAAACTCCTAGAATCCGCGACTTACTATAAATAGTAAACTTACTGTTTATAGACGGTCGTGATGTCTACTAGTCCGTAAGGTTTTCGGGCTAAAATAGTAAGTGTCCTATTTGGCTTCACCAAACCGTTCTCCTAATTATTCTAAGCTCTTTTCACGTTGGGTGCAACTCCTAAAGCCTTGACGGATGAAGAGTTATAATCAAACTAAAACTTACTATTTATAGTAAAAACAAAATTAAAGTAGATAAACGACCGTCGATCCAGGTGTTTTTTGCAATTCCGGGCATCGCAACCAGGCATGGCCGGGTTGGTTGGCTAAAGTAGCTCGTTCTACCCCAAAATCATATACTTTACATCAGATAGCTCATTCTGGATTGCGAGATACGCCCGATCTAAGGTCCGACGGTCCAGATCACTTCTGTCGTCGACCGGGCCTTTTCTGATCCATCTTGGCCATGAAACTGTCCGCGACCCACTCTTCATCAACAACCCACCCTCTAAACAACTCTGATCTTGGATGCGTGCCAAATAGCTGGCACCCTTTTAAGAGCACACTGATTGCCAGGATGTGCGTGATCATCCAACAACAATAAACATAGAAATTATAAGTAAAGAGAAGAAAAATGAGATCAAGAGGAAGATGAGACACTGAGAAGAAAGCACAAACCAGAATATGTTCAGCGTTGAGAGACAAAAGCAACCTTCTTTGAAATGGGAATGGATTGCCTATGACCCCAAACTCTGAAATGGGGGATTTGAATTGGAGAGATTTCGGAAAAGGATGAAGAAGAAGAGCAAGAAATCACTTGAAGTTGGCGGGTTTGTGGTTGTTGGGATTGATGATGCTAATGAATGGGCTGAAATCTCATGGTGGAGCGGGGACGGCGCAGGGGCGAATGAGGAGAGGGATAGAGAGAGAGAGAGAGAGACGTTCTTAGGGCTCAAGGGAGGGGACAATGAGGGGATGGACGGGATAAATTTCTCACCTTTTCCTTTGGTGCGGCCGGATGCGGTTTAGCTACTTACAGGTGAGGACGAGACTTACTACTAAAGTGATGTCACCAAGTTCTGTGGGCCCCACCATGATGTATGTTAAGTATTCATACCATGCATTGATTTGGAGAGATCATTTTATGGCATGAGCCAAAGGAGTCAGATTTAAAGCTCGAGTGGACCCACCAAGGAAAACAGTGGGGAGAGTGATGCCCACCATTAAAAACTTGTAAGGGCGCCACGGAAGTTTTCCATAATATTTGTGTTTTTCCCCAATAATGATTCGAAAATACTAATGGATGGCATGGATGCATAATACATGCATCATGGTGGCGCCCACATAGATAACCAACGTGAATGCATGTGGTTTATCCGCTCCATCCATCCATTTTACCATATAATTTTAGAGTACGAGCCAAAGTATGAGGCAGATCTAAAGTTTCAGTGAACCCCACCACATGAAACAATTGGGATTGAACACCTACCATTAAAAACTTCCTTAAGCCATACAAGTTTTTGATCAAGCTAATATTTATGTTTTCCCTTATTCCAAGAGGTTCAATAAAAATGAATCAAAGGGATAAAAATTCCCATCACACTACAAGCTTCACCTCTTAGCCCTAGCTAAGAGGTTTAGCCATCATAAGCATGATTAACTAGTCTCGAAGGAAAGCATTAAAGAATAAAATGAGAAGGAGAAGAAAACTCCAGGCTGGCCCGCTACACGTATTCCTCTCTCTCTCTCTCTCTCTCTCTCTCTCTCTCTCTCTCTCTCTTGTTCCTGTCTTTCTCTCCATGCCTCCACGACTGATCTAATAAATCTCTCTCCACATTTTCTCTCCCTTTTATAGACAACAGAGGGCAGTGATGGGCTGAGAGAAGTCGGTGGATTAAGCTTTTACACAGCAACCGTGCGTGTGCAGTGAAAAGCGCAAACTTCTTGCATTTGGCTAGGATTTTCGGGATGGTGAACGTCCCATCCTCAGTTCTGACTTCATGGCTATGGTCATGGCCACCTGTTGCAGCGTGTGGATGGTCCGGATCATGGATCTGACGTGTCCATGATAGCAGAATGGCCCACTTTGGTCGGGTACGTTCGGACGTACGAAATTGGAAGGTTCTTGCACTGAGATGCTCGGTGGGCCCCACAGTGATGTTTTCGAAGAAATCCACCTTTTCCATTGGATTCCTGGTGAGATTTCGGTCGGAAAGGGGTGGTTTTGGTCGACTTTTGGTGCGGTCCACTGTATCAAATTACCTTGCCGCTCATCTTGCGTTTGACGACGATCTGTGTACATGTGCATGAGACTAAAAGGCCACCACGGGTACGGTCGCCCCCTCCTTTTGGACACAATGAATGGTCCAAATCAACCATGCAGGCCCTGATGATGGCCCACTCCAATGGACGTTCATCTGTTCCCTGTGTGAAATAGTCTGGGCATCGGGTCAAAGTTGGTTTAACTCGACCCAACGCCTAATGTATGGCGAGTGCACCTCAGTGGTGCACTTGCATCACTCGTTTGGGCCCCATAGGGATAAGCATGATAGATCCATTCTGTCCATCTGTTTTCCCTTCTAATTTAAGGGGTTGAGACCAAAATTGAAGCATATCCAAGGATCAGGTGGGCCCCAGATTGATGATTTATGAGCTGATATGTTCGTTGGACCACTTCCATAAGGATCCAGGGGCTGAATTTCGACGTGTATGGTCAATTTAGGGTCCTCAGGACAGATATAAAGTTTCAAGCCAAATGGATGGTGGGAAGCCAGTGATCTTGCATTCATGACGACTTTCGGGCCCCTTGAACTTCAATCACTTGATATTCTCGGATCTTTGGCGTGTAAATTCTTCGTTCTTGGTATCCTAGGATCCGTCCCTTGCCTTGGTGATCTTGAGCATCAAATCCATGCCTTTAGCACCCTTTTCAGTCCAAGCTCTTAAATTCTCCCTTACAACAAAAACATGATTAAAATATAACGTTAAGCATTATCATGTTCATAAAATCAGTTAATAACTGGGGTCTAATATGCAATATTTGACTCTCAACACAATTCTCAACCAGCATTTTGCTAGTCTCGAGCAAAGTATGCGAAAAATATTTTAAGAATCATGGTACAATTTCTATAAACCCGAGTGATTTTTGAGAAACAATCTAGATACTAGAATTCCAAGATATATCAATGTTGGGCATTTCCTTGTCCTAAAATCAAGCGTACGGTAAACTTCATGGTGAAGTTCAAAGTATTAATTCATTAATTAGAAAAATTCTAAACATTGAGTTCCATGGGTGTATAGTGCAACCTTGACTTATCACAATTAAACGTCCAATCTTTCTTTTTTTTTTCTTCCAGCTTTTGATTTTTCTATTGATGGCTTTCACACTGTGTCAACCTTTTGAAAGATCTTTAACAGGTAGTTGTTTTCGAAGACAACTGTTTTTTAGCTGGGTATTCTTTTCTCTTTTTTTTTTTTGTAATGAACATGATGGACAAATTCCCCAGGTTGTCTCCTTCCATGCCTAGTGATTACCAGGTAAACAATTCAATATCGAACTGAAGTTGTAACGTGTAAGCTATGTGTGACATGTGAAATCATGACTCAATCAATGTTTAAAACTTCTAATCATGGATTAACAATTCGAACTTATTGTGAAATCTAAACAGACAACTGAATCTAAGAGTCATAATTACCACATTATGTATCTTATACTGAAAGTGCCCTAGTTTGTCAAGTTACGTGAATGTTGAGTCAGAGTGTCCACAAAGCTTGATAAGAAGATCAATTCAAGCGTCTGCCTCAACTGGATGTGTGTAAGTTCGTCATAGGTAAAACTAAAGCCTCACATCCCATGACCTAAAACACCAGGTGAAGAAAACCCTTAAAAATAAGTTAGAAATCATAGGGTTTTAAGGTGAGAAAACTTTTTTCAAAATAGAAAAATCTTTAAGTTTTTCTCATCTTGTCGATTTTATCGGAACACCCTCGATATGATCGACCTGCTCTGTCGATGTCCTCGATACCCTAACGATATTATCGATGTGAGGACCAAAAGTGTCCAGCAACTAAATATTCATCTGGACAGATTTATCGATGTATCGATACACCTATCGATATCATCAATATAAGAACTAAAAATGTCCGGCAACTAAATACTCATCTGGACTAATTTATCGATATATCGATTCCCCTGTCGATATCATCGATATTCAAATCTTGAGTCCATCGAAAGTGGCTCGATAAGATTGACAGGCAGAGTTCCAACGCACCTATTTTTTTAATGAAAATCTCAAAATTCTTCGATATCTCGATGCTCTTCCAATATGATCTGAAATCAAATATCGATAACATCGGAAGTCCATCGATGATATCGGTTGAGGGCGCGCATATCTTACAGCAGATATTTCAGGATGTTTTTAAATTATAATCGGGGGCCCTTCAATAGAATCGATATTCAAATATCGATGATATCGGCACCATGTCGATTGCATCGAACAAGGTCATAAACTGTCCAGCAAGCTTAAAGACAAATCCGCTGGATTTATCGATGCCTCAGCTCTGATCTCAATATCATCGACATTCAAATTCTGATGATCTCGATGGTTCCCCGATCATTCATGAAAACCTGAAATATGTCAAAGTCAAGTCTCTCTCATTTTTCAAGTGTCGACGGATCGAACCTGTCATCGATGGAATCGGAGTTCGAAATCCGATGACATCGACAATAGTTTCGATTCATCGACCAATTGACAAAGAGTTTCAAAAGCATATGACATTAAGTCCGAGTCATCGAGCAGACCATCGATGCTATCGGGAGTATACGCTCGATGATATCGAACCTGCTCGATGATATCGAACCTGTCATAAATGTGACCGTTTTATATCCGTTAGAACTCTTTGCCTATATATATAGGACTTGTCTTTTGTTGTTATGAGAGAAAGTAGAGAGAGCTTTTGAGTGTTTCAACTTATATCTTATATCCAAAGCCCTTTCCCTCGAGGGAGTTCATCCTCCAATCCACCCTCATCATTGATATTCAATAGAGTGGATTGGAGAATGAACTTCAGCATTCAAGGATCCTCCAGCTACTACCTTAATGGCAAATCATTAAGCTGGGATGCCTTGAATGCATAAGATTGGAATCGCTCTATCTTCCTAATAGGAAAATATTTTGAGAGTAGGATTCCATCTTCACCTTGACTCAACCCGAAGCCGAGTATTGGTACATCATTTTGTGTTGCGGATCAAGGGAGCAGAAGACTCTTTGTTAACAAGGAAGAGGAGATTTTCGGCACTGTGGTAAATGGGACTCATCAGCTTATTTGTAAGTATCCAGAGTCCAAGAGGACACTTGTGATCATTCCTTTTTAGGATTGGGTCTTAAGTGGTTCTCACCCCTTGAAGTCCCCAAGGAGGCCTCCCCCGAGAGTGTACGTGGTGGGTGCGTTGTGTGGACCCTGGCTCTATGGAGAACATAAACATCTGGTTAGGAGTAAACCAGTAAAACTCTGGGTTTTAGGTGAACCGTGTAAAACCTTATGGTTTGAGGTCAACCGTGCAGAAACCTCCATAGGGTCTTATGGAAGACCCTTGGCCAGTGTGCCTAAAAGTGGGTGTGTTGTGTTGACCCTTGCTCGTGAGAGCATAAATAGTCAGCCTCAGTGTAGGTTGTAAAGGTTGAAGGTGAACCTGATTTAAAACCTTAGGTTTGAGGTAAACCATTGTGAAACCTCCTTAGTGAAATTCGGTACACTCAAGAGTTGAGTGCAGTTACCGGGAGTGGAGTAGACTTATCGTCGAACCACTATAAAATGACTGTGTTTGAGATTGTTATTTTTATGATTGTGTGATTTACTTTAATACTTCCTCATCTGAATATTTGATCACACCACACACACCTACACAGTCATATCCATCATAAGGTAGCTTGCATACTGCTTATCTCGAAAATAATTTGTGATTGGATCATCTACTAGGCTTGGAAGCCAGTAGAGTTACATTTGAGTAATCCTGATAACTGCATGATCACAGGATTAGTGAAGTAGGATTTTTAAATAAATCATAAAACTTTTAAAAGTCATATTCACCCCCCTCTAAGATATATTGGGATATTCTTTCTTCAACTAGTGCGGTCTTTACCGCCATTTCATATACTTCTAAATCAAAGATGACCTTAAAAATTACTTCAAATTCAGAGGAATTTGCAGAAAAATTTAAAAAATTTTCACAATTTTTTTTGCTCAAGACCAAGAAAATACCAATTAAGTAACCTAATCTTCCATCCGCAACCTAAAATCTACATTGTCCTCAATGTAAAAGATATAAGCATGCCATGCACAAGAGACAACGAATTTGAAGGAGAAGTGATGGAAAGATAATACCTGATGAAGGAGTTAAGAGGCTTTTTCCAAAGAGATTTCAGCGTGACAGTAGGTCAGAACAATAGTTCAACAAAAAATAAACTATCCTAAAGCAACTAGAAAACAAACTATCCTAACGGCATAAAGCTAACTATCCTAGAACGACATAAAGAAAACTGTCTTAGTCATATGAATGCAGTAAACTAATCCTCGACTAGGACAGCAAGGGAAAAGCTACTTAGTCATGCCGCAAGGTTCCTCTTTCGATCAATATCTTGATAAATTCCTCAGTTGCTTTCTGAACAAGATCATCCAAAATCCATTTGTGCAATAGGCTTGGATGCCCTGGAGCATGAATTTCTAGAGAAATTTATGGATCTCAGCAAGATATTGTCATTGAATTGCTTGAGGTATCCAAAGTATATATGATTTACTTGTGACCGAAAAAGTTTCAATGTTAATATTCCATAGTGAATCAGAGACTACAGGTAGATATAATTTAGAAAAATTCTTAGCAGATGATGTAGCTAGTCTCAACACATTCCAAAGTTTCAGACTTCATTTCAATTTTCAGCTCCTCCTCCTTTAATGGTAAACGTTCAGGTTCTAGGGATGGAGGGTCTTCAGAATAAGGGTTCTCTCAGTCAGTAATAACTACCGAGGTGTTGTCTTGTAAGGCATACACTATTTCCTTTATCATAGGATCATTTGAATCTGCAAAGTGTGTCAAGCAATCGTCCTAAGAGTTAGGAAATTCAGCTGAGAGTGACATATTTTCCACATTGAAGTTTGTGATGATCTGCCCAAGGATTCCATCGTCTCTGGAAGTGGATGAACGCATGCTCTCTTACTCTTGCCTCGCACAAACATATTGAAAATCATCAAGCGAAGAATTAATGTGAAGACTCTGTTCATTGGTACTACTCAGTCGTATTGTCAAAAGTGTACAACTCAGATGGTAGCCTCAACTGCGTGGTTTCCACTTCCAGAATCATATCGAGCAACTCGTCCACCTTCCGAATCATATCATCATTCCATTCAGGGGAGTGGTCCAAACATGTCACACAAGAGTTAAAAGGATCGGGTGAAAGGGGGTCATCCCCCATATTTAAATCAGACATGTCAGATGAGTGGAGTAGATCCTTATGACAACTTCGTGTACTTCTTGATCACTGACCTGGACCAAACTTGAGATCGATTCCCGTGGAATTTGGGTTGAACATTCATGATCGACATCCCAATACTCATCATCTTCTAATTCCGTGCAGTACACACTTGGGATGGGATCACTTTCCTCACATTCTATTCCTAAATTGGGTTGAGGTTCGAATAACTAACCTCTACCTCATCATTGAAATCATGTGTGTCATGTGAGTTAAGTGTGCTATTATCATTATATTTGAAAGACACTCATGTCTCTTGACTATTCCTTTGGACCGTCATCGAGATCAACTCATCGAGAAATTGAACCATATACTCATTAACACAATCCAACTCTTCATTCCAAATTCCGGAGTTCTCCAAAAATGAGTTAGGATTACTTCCCTCGCATTGTATTTCTGGACTAGGTTGAGGCTGGGGTGAACTAGCCTCCACTATCTTATCAATGCACAAATTGAGCACTTCCAATATTTTTCTAATTTCTGCAAGATAGTCTATGTGACTCTGATATGAATTCTCTTGGATCGTTTTAGGTTGGATCTCAAAGGTAGGTGATCCAAGAGAATAATCATTATAATATGTTGTTGGTTTATCTTTCCAATTTTGATGTGTCCACTAATCATAGTCATATGGATCATAGGTGAGAGAATATGTCACGCCCCAAACTCAGAAACCAGGCTCACAAAATTCTCTATCGCCAAATCCGACGCCGACAGCCTCCATAGTACCCCATTCTCGGCTCCCAGCGTTCATTCGGCAGGTTACGATCCTGGGATGCTACAAGGAGGATTTTCAATGTCAGTTTGACTCGTAATAAGCATAACCAAAGACATAATCCACAAACAACAACCAAAAACTCCATCACATTTTTACTAAAATAAAAAACTTTATAAGTACAATGAGCATAAAGGGAAATACAATGATAATGGACAAAAAGCTCTAAGATGATCTGTTATGCGCTCCTACGGTCCAACGTCACCTGCACGCAACAGTTGTGCATAAGCTTATAGAAAGCTTAGAGGGTCGTGAAAGTGTGTTCTTAAGGTGAAATACAATTATGCAGTATCAGAGTAATGCGGAACATGCTGATGAATCCATGAATCCATTGGTCGTACCAAGGCATGCGTTGAAAGACATGAATGATGTCGGCCATACCAGGGCTATGCAATACGAGATGCAACTCAAGCATACGAATCCTCATCTAAGTCCACTATTAATACGCTCAATTCTGGAATATCACCGGGGCTAGTACACTCTACTAGATTGTCGCCCCATCGTACGCAAAAGGTGAATGAAAAATACCTCACTATCCACCTGCCAATATCGGACTTGCCTCGTCGATAGCGGACCCATTCCTCGAGCTGGTCAAACTCAGCCTAGTTTTGCCCCCTCCACTCGGGCGGGTAAGGCTGCACCCCCTTCCAACCGACCATGACACAGTGGAAGCACGACCTCCTGGTAATTGGCACTCAGCGCCCATGCATCCACTCGGTTTAGACGTTGGAGCAACCTCTTGGTACTATGAGGGTTTGGGGACTTTCACCCAGGGATATCTATAGCACCCCATGTATAACAAGATTTTTGGTATCCAATCCTGCCAACCACGATACGCCTGTGGAGGCTACGACCCTATGTCACTAGGGCGTATAGTGACCACCATGTCACACAATGCAAGATGCATGAATCACGCAATCCAGTCATACAACAAACATGTGCGTACCAAGCTTGTGCGGGCAACTTCCCCTTACCAAGGAGTCCATAATACCCTGCCAATAGCATGTGCTATGACCAATCACTCATCTCGTCACAAGCATGTAGATGATGCGTATGAAATGTATCATGGTGTTATGTTGTCAATACTCATATTGGTATCAATAACCGACATTGGCCTCGACATCGCACCGATAATTAGGGTCGATAATCGACACCGATAATCAGGGTCGATAATCGGCGTCAGTCTCAATAATCAGCACCAACAATCAGCATCAATAATTGACACTGGCAATCAACATATATAAACAAGGTGTGGTCCTTCGATAATCATCAATCAACTGTAGTGTAAAGATCGGCATTCGGCCATGGTTATATCAAATCTAATAACATGGACTCATCCGCCTACGACGAATGGGGCCCACTTATGTGGGTTAACCCCTAAGGGAATGATGAAATGAGCCTAACAAGCATAAGGAAGGTCACAATGTGACATCCAACCATCATTGCCCATCAATGTAGACATCTAACCAACATTGCTCCCAATGAGTGGCCTACATAGGCCAAACATATAGTGGCCCATGGCCTCACGTACGACATGATGGGCCTCATTTACGTCACATAGGCCTCGTCATATGGGCCAACATACATCACATCGGGCCTCGAATACACAACAGGTGGGCCTCGCACCTTGGTCTCAAATTTATCATAACGGGCCTTGCCCATGGGCCTCATCACTAGGCCTCATATGTCAAGTGGGCCACATCACATGGGCCGCATTATATGGGCCGCACCATCGAGCTTCATGTATATCAAATAGGCCACACCGGTGGGCCTCATATATATTAAGTCGGGCCCACCCTTACGTATTTACGACTCGACCTATTCATAAGATAACATAGAGGTAATGAAGTGAAAACAATTATCAGCTTAATTGGAAACTACCGTGGCCCTTAGGAGTTTGAACGGTGACATACGGTCCATTATTTAAATGGTGGAGTCCACTTGAACTTTAGATTTGACCCATCCTTTTGATCATGCCATGAAAATGATATCTCAATATGGTTGGATGGTTTAGATACAACGTATGCATCATGGTGGGCCCCACTGTCGAAATAATGGACAGTGAAAATATGACACATACATCATGTGGGCCTGCGGGTTTGCTGTTATTAAGAGGAGCAGCCACATAGATGATGTACGTGCAGCTTACTGCATAGAAAAATTAGAGGTGGATCCCACGTAGGGCCCACCCTCAATACATATAAGATATTATATTATAATATATAATATATACATCATATATTATATTAATATAATATAATATATTAATATAATAGCTAATATGAACCTGATGTCCAGGCCCTGGACAGACGCACACGCTAAGGTGGCCCCACACGTGGGGTGGGTCGCACCGTCCAGGGACGGTGGATGTCCCACACGCATCACAGTGTGGCCCACCAACATGAATGGATGGCCTGGGTGGGTCCCACGGACCTCACTATCCGATCATACTTCACCGTCAGCCACCCTACTATGGAATCAACGCTAAGACCTCAGTGTTGAAACGAGGTATCTTTCACTCAGCCTACCACTGGAGCTATGGGTCTGGGTGTGTCAGGGAGGGCCCCACACGGACGTGGTCCCACCGTCCAAGGGTGGTGGACGGTCTGGATAAAGCACATACACCATGGTGTGGCCCATCTAAAAGGATGGACGGCGTGGATGGGTCCCATGGACCCCACCGTCGGCACCCACTTCACTGTTAGTACTCCCACTTCAGTCCACACTTCACTGTAGTCCCACACCACACCGTCAGTACACCTCCACTATCAGTTAACACTTCACTGCTAGCTGCACCCTCCACTGGTGTGCCCATTGGACAGACGGTGTGGGTGTGCACCTCATCAAGGTGAGTCCCACATGGCCCACCCATTTTGATCAGCCTGATATTTGTGTTTCCCTTTCATCCGGGCCTGTGTGACCGTCCGGTCATGCAAGACCCAAATAGGGATTAAGGTGGCCCACTTATTTGGATGGCATGGGTAAAATACACACATCATGGGTGGGCCATGATCATGGAGAGAGAGAGAGAGAGAGAGAGATAGAGAGAAAGAGAGAAGAGGGAAGAGAGATCAGAGATGACGGAGGGGCCCCGCCATTATGGGCCCCTTTTGTATACAAACATACATCAAAGTGGGTCCCACCATATGTAGGCCCTTAGATCACAAAAAACAAGTACCAAAAAGACAAAATGTGGGTCCAAGATCACTCACTGTCCACTTCTTCTTGCTCTCTTGGATTCCTTAGCTCCTTAGCTTCGATCCTAACGGAAGAAATGGAGTTTGGATGGTTGAGATGGGAGATGATAGGATTAAGAAGTAGGCCACACATAAAATCTTCTCATGGAGGTTTGGGAAATGCTTAGACGTGGGATTATTCTTCTTGTGGTTTGAGTTGCTTAGAAAGGAAGGAAGAAATAAGAGAGAGAGAAGAGGATGGGGTGATAGATGGGAGAGAGAGAGAAGATGGGATGGGGTGATAGATGGAGAGAGAGAGAGAGAGAGAGAGAGAGAGAGAGAGAGAGAGAGAGAGAGATGGGTGGTGTAAGAGTTTTTGTTGACTTTAGGGGTAGGTTGTGTAAGAAGGGGTATGGGCTTGTGTAAGAACTTTTGACTTTAGGGGTTGCTTGGGGATGGGTGTGAGGTGATGGTGTACTTGACATGTACTTGACCCTTGATGGGATTGATGGATTGATGGATGTGACATTTGGTAGAGATTCTCTTGGGTTTTGCAACACGCGGTGTTTTCCTCCTCGAACCGAACGCTGGCCCACAGCTCCTAGCCTAGGTTTCGCCTCGGCATCGGAACCATGGCGATGGCGCAGTCGCTAGGGTACAAGTCTCGGGTCGAGCCGACTCTGGTTGACAGCATGCGTCTCAGGGTCGCGCGCAATATCGAATAAAGGTCGAAGGTTGTCGGAATTTGACCGACAAGATCGTGGAAGCCTATGGAACAGTACGGTCTAGGATACGGGGCTTATAAAATATGATGGTTGTTGATACATATTATCACCCATAATATAATATCTTATTGTCTTCTTCTTGTTTGATGGTTGATTATAGTTTTCACTCCCATAAGTTTGACAACCCCAACATTCACATATTGTTTCCTTAATCTGTGGATGTGTAATTATTCTCCTGCATATGATCACGTAAGGACTTCTTAATCGGTGGAACATTGTATTTCGGTCAGTGCTCAATGATGGTTTCAGAAAATTTTTGAGATATGGGTTGATTTCTATCATAATCATCATACATCCCTCCCCAATATCTCTTATCCATCTCTGCATACTGACGTACCCACTCTTGCATGGTGAAACCCAAATCCTAAACCTAATTCTAAAAGATATATATTTTTTTTTTGGAAATATGAATATTTATTGAGAAAAGTGGAAAGATATACAACCCTTCGGGCTGGCTCCAACAAAAAGAAGAGGAACCACACCTATCATATATAGACTCGCCCACACAAAAAAGGACGCTCAACAAAGGGCCGAGCCTGGGGGCTATACAAAGGGACCCCCTCTGGGCCCAGACTAAAAACTAAAAACTACATAAAAAACCCAACTGGGATCTAAACTCGCAGATTACCCAGCCCTGCCTTATCAAGAACCAAAAGGCCCCTAATCCTCCTTGGCAAATCTGACGAAGAACAATAAAAAGAATTAGTGCAACCTTCAGAAGGCATCCTGGCTAGCGCATCTGCCACTGAGTTTCCCTCATGATAAATGTGACTGAAGCATAGGTTGAGGTTGTGGCTAAGGCATTGAATGGCTCCCAGTCTATACCAGATGTTCCAAGGACAATGAGCTGAGGGGACAACGACTTCTTCCACCACAACTTTATAATCGGATTCCACTATGATTCTAGAGAAACCCAATTTTCTACACAAAGTAATTCCATCTAGCATAGCATGGGCCTCCGCATTCGTGTTCGAAGTGTGGTCGTAGTACCTATGAAAGGAGAAGATGACCCCGCCATGGGGGTCTCTAAGAACCCCACCTCCACCGCTCTTGCTCGGGTTCCCACAATAGGATCCATCAACGTTCAGCTTAACCCAGCCAGGAAGTGGTTTTTTCCATTTGACAATCTAAGGAGCAACATCAGGAGATCCCCTGCCACTATCCAAATGAAGAGCTTGAATGGAGACTGAATCCTTAAAGGACAGATAGTTGTTGTCTAGCAAATGGACCTAATTCTAAAAGATTAAAAGAAAAAAAAAAAAGGAAAAAAAAAAAAAAAAACAGAAAGAAGTTAGAAAGAAGTTACTAGATTGGAGAGTTCTATGTTAGGATCCTGCAAAACAAAACAAAACAAGTTAGTTTCTAAAAACAGAAAATATAAAATTATGAAAGTTTCGAAAAAAAAAGAACAACCTAGTTTCTAAAAATAAAAAATATTTCTAAAATAATTCAGAAAACCCTAATCTTAAACTAATTCTAAAACTAGCTAATCTCAGAAAAACGCAACCGTCAGTCCCCGGCAATGACGCTAAAAACTTGATCACCACCCTAAGTATAGGGTCGCGATTTAGTAATAATATCGGTAAGACCGAGGTCAAATCCACATGGACTGAACCTTGTACGTATTCTGAAAGTAACTAGAACTAGAACTTGAAGAATATATAATCTAAATCAGGAGAATTTTAGGGAATAATTGTGAACTACTTAACTAAAAACTATAAATTTAAAGGTTGTAACTAGGGTGCCAAGGATCCACTTGTAGTAATTGGGAAGCTACCTCGCATGATTCAAGGACACAACTGGAATTAGATTTCTATCATATCGAGTTGGTAAGAAGAGATTTGTCAGATCTCCGAACTTCTCATGGATCTAATCATCAATGGATGAGATTGATGAAGATTGGAAGTGATTCCGTCACCTAACCATGCCCAGGAGACAAGGCAAACAACATCAATTTACCAAACCCACAACTGATCATCAGAGAATTGTGAAAGTTAGGAAGGATTATGTCACCCTACCATGCCCAAGGGACGATGATGAACAACAGGACTGCCTAATTTCACAATCTCAATTCAGGAAAAAGAAGATATTCAAAGAAATCGCCTATCCATTATAATTTAAGTCACAACAAACCATTAAATACTAAAATACTCCTTAATATCAAACTAGAATCCAAGAGAGTTCAATAAAACATGAATCAAAGGCATAGAAACAATCCCACCACACTTCAAGCTTCACCTCTTAGCCCTAGCTAAGAGGTTTAGCTAATCATAAGCATGATTAACTAAGTCTCAAAGGAAAGCATTAAAGGAAGAAAAAACTAAAGAAGAAAAGGAGAAGGAGAAGAAAACTCCACGCTGGCCTGCTACACATCTTCCTCTCTCTCTCTCTCTCTCTCTCTCTCTCTCACTCCTGCCTTTCTCACCACGCCTCCATGGTTGATCTGATGAATCTCTCTCCATGTTTCAGAGAAGTTGGTAGATTGAGCTTTTACGCAGCAACTGTGCTTGCTCAGTGAAAAACGCAAACCTCTAGTGTTTGGCTCAGATTTTCAGGACGGCGAACGTCCCATCCTCGGTTCTGACTTCATGGCTATGGTCATGGCCACTTGTTGTAACGTTGGACGGTTCGTATCATGGGTCTGACCGTGTCCATGATCGCAGAATGACCCACTGTGGTCGAGTGCGTCCGGACGTGCGGAATTGGAAAGTTCTTGCATTGAGATGCTTGGTGGGCCCCATAGTGATGCTTTCATAGAAATTCACCCCGTCCAATGGATTTGTGGCCAGATTTCGATTGGAAAGGGGTGGTTTTGGTGCAATACACTATATCAAATCACCTCGTCGTTCATCCTGCGTTTGACGGCAATTTGCGTGTGTACACGTTCATGGGACCAAAAGGTCACCATGGGTACGGTCGCCCCCCCCCCCTTGGACATAATAAACGGTCCAAATCAACCGTGTGGGCCCTGATGATGGCCCACAACGTCCCTCCAGCGGACGTTCGTCGGTTCCCTATGTGAAATAGGCTGGGCGTCGGGTCAAAGTCAGTTTGACCTGACCTAGCGTCCAGTGTATGGCGAGTGCACCTCCATGGTGCACATACATCACTCGTTTGGGCCTCATAAGGATGTGCATGATAGATCCATTTTGTCCATCTATTTTCCCTTCGAATTTAAGGGGTTGAGACCAAAAATGAAGCATATCAAGAGATGAGGTGGGCCTCAGATTGATGATTTATGAGCTGATCTGTCCGATGGGCCACTTCCACAGGGATCCAGGGGCTGAATTTCGATGCGTATGGTTAATTTAGGGTCCTTAGGCCATATATAAAGTTTCGAGCCAAACGGATGGTGTGAAGTCTGTGATCTTGCATTCAGGAGGACTTTCGTGCCCCTTTAACTTCAATCACTTGCTGTTCTCGGATCTTTGACATGTAAATTCATCGATCTCAGTCTCCTAGGATCTGTCCCTTGCCTTGGTGATTCTTGAGCATCAAATCCATGCCTTTAACACCCTTTTTAGTCCAAGCTCTTAAATTCACCCTTACAACAAAAACATGGTTAAAATATAACATTAAGCACTATCATGTTCGTAAAATCAGGTAATAACTGGGGTCTAATATGCAATATTTGACCCTCAACAGTAGGTCACCTAGGCCCAACCTTGATTTAAGGAGAGCTCATCATCACCGTAGATGGAGGGATCCATGCTATCAGATTTACTATATACGCTGTTGAGGATCGACCTTCATGTTATGGGTCTGCTGTCCATCTATTGACCTCACCTTGTATATAGGCCGATTATCAATACCAATTATGAGTATATGATAACATAACATCATGATACATGCCCATACGCATCATCTACATGCTTGTTATGAGATGTGGTTGACCATTGCATGTGTCATTGGGCAGGTTGTTTATGCGACTCTCCCTGATAGGCGGAGTTGTCCCACATGAGTGCACGGTATGCGCATGATTGATGCATGATTGGACTGCGTGACTCATGCATCTTGTATTGTGTGATTATGATTATTGTACGCCCTAGCGATATCAGGGTTATAGCCTCCACAGATATAGCGTGGATGGAAGGATTGGATACCAGAAATTCTTGTTAAGTACGGGGGCGCGAAGGATGTCCCAAGGTGAAAGTCCCCAAACCCTTATGCTACTATGGAGGATGCTCCAATGCCTAGACCAAGTGGATGTATGAGCGCATGAGGACCGAATACCAGGAGGACGCGTCTCTCACTGTATTGTGGTCGGTTAGAAGGGGGTGTGGCCTTACCAGCCCGAGGGTAGGGGCAATTGCTAGGTTGAGTATGACCAGCTCGTAAATGGGTCCGCTACCGACGTGCCGGGTAGATTCACATATTGCTTGTCAGGTGGGTAGTGAGGTCTCTTTCGCTTTCATGGTTGTGCATCTAGTGTGGGACGAGAATCTGGTGTATAGTGTACTAGACCCCGAAGATTATCTAAAGAGAACTACACTGATATATGATATCCTAGAGTTGAGCTATATTGATATGTGGATTCAGATGAGGATTGGTATGCTTGAGTTGCATCTCGCATCGCATGACCTCGATGTGGCCAACAACATTCATGCCTTGCACCACATGGACTTGGTATGGTTGATAACATTCATGCCTTGCATCGCATAACCTTAGTATGACTGATAGTATTCATGGACTTATTAGCATGTTTCTGCATTACTCTGATATTGCATACTTGCATTGCTACCTTGCGCACACACTTTCACCACCCTCTAAGTTATGCACGATTGATGCATGCAGGTGACGCTAGGACGTAGCTGAGCAAGAGCAGGAGTGTGCAGCTAAGCTTCCAGAGCCTTTTGTTATCTATTGTATTTCCCTTATGCGCATTATACTCCAAAGTTTTTTTTATTATAGTGGATTTTATGATGGTGTTTTGATTATTATTCGTGGGTTATGCTTTTGGTTATGCTTGTTATGGATCAAATTAATGTTAAAAATCCTCCTTGTAGGATCCCAGGATCGGAACTTGGTATATGGGTGCCGGGAGTCGAGAATGGGGTATTACGGAGGTTGTCGGCGCCGGATTCGGAGATCGGGAATTTTGTGAGCCCAGTTTTCGAGTTTGGGGCGTGACAACCTCGCCACTACAAGCACCACCTCGAGCAGTGGAGGGGTGATCAACGGCTAGATCCCAATCCATTGACGCACTCAGCTGGCCTGTGCGGGTCGACTCGAGTCTTTAACCCGCTGAGCCCTTGGCACATCATGTGGGCCTCCTTACAATCATTTCCCCTTTTGAGTTCAGAAGCTGGATGAAGATCTGAGCCCATTACCAACAGGTAACGGGCTAAACACCACATAACATGGTGGGCCGCACCTGAGTTGGAACTCAGTGGGCCACACCATGAATGTAGTAGGCCACACCTGAGTTGGAACTTGGTGGGCCATGCTCAATCACACTCAGTGGGCCGCACCCAGCTAGCACGCTATGGGCCCCAAAAGTCTTGAAGTAGCCCAGGTTTTAGGCCATGTATGAGCTCACTGGGTTGTACACCCAACCACAGATCTCGGCCGAGCTGGGACTAAATCCAACCACGAATTTGGGCCGAAGTCACTGGGCTGAAAACGACCTTCAGTTGGGTCGTGACTAGGGTTGAAAATGGCCTTTAGCTGGGTTGTGAAACCAGCCTTCAGCTACTACGTGAAGTGGGCTGAAACCAACCCACATTCTGGCCGAAACCAGCCTCAGAACTAGGCTGAGATCAGCCCAAGTCCAGGCCAAATACCAGACCTAAAATAATGGGGAGCCTATGCCGAGCCAGCCGTACCCTGCATAGTGCAGGTGGGCTGCACTGAGAGTCTGTTATGGGCCGATGGAAGGAACCTACTGATGGGTGTAGTGGGCCCAATCCCTTTGAAATAATTCAGCTGGGCTAAATAAGCCATTCCTGCTCATGTTCTAAATTGTTGCTGGCCACATTTTGTCTAGTAGGCCTAACTCAGGTTGTGTCGCTGCTGGGCCACATTTCATCTAGTAGGCCCGCCTCAGGTTGTGTTGACACTGAGCTAGGACAAGCCCAGCCCAACTGCCCCATTGGGGCTTGGTAAATGTAGCACTAAGCCCAACTAGAACTAGGCCCTGTTTGGATGACATGAGATGGGCTAAACCAGGCCCAGTTTGGGCTATAAATGGGCAACTAGGTGTTGGGCCAGATCAAGCAAAGGTCGAGCCCAGTTCGGGCCTCGGTTAGGGACAATTCCAGGCCCAAATCTGGGCCACTTGTTGGGGCAAAAATCTGGTGGGCTTGACCACCTTGATGCGGGCCCGATTTCCATCTCTATGGACCGTTACAAACCCTACGCATTCTCAATAATTTAGATAGCTAAAGGCCTTGAATAATACTTATCTGATGCAAACTATTGAATCAGGAATGACCATACGAAATTGTTTGTGTGATATTGGGCCATAAGACAACTACAAGAGCTTAGACCAAAGAAAAGACTACGACCCTAAAGGTGATGACTTCTCCCCTTGAGCTTTCCATCCCTAATCTAGACTAAGGATAGTTTTTATTATAACTATGAACGATGACCCGTAAATAGTTAATCATTCGGCAGTTTACTTGAATACATGCCGTATAAGTGATTTGACCATTGGTTAGTTTACTTCAATTCATGTCTTAAAAGTGATTAAATCGTCTGAGTAGTGCTCTGAAACACGTCTTGAAATTATTATAAATGCTTGGCTAGTTTACTTAAACAAATGTCTTAGAATTAGTTAGAATACTTGATTAGTTACTTTTTTTTAAAGAGAGCTTGAATTTCATTATGAAAAAAAAAAGCCCAATGCTATACAGCTCTAATACTAGTTCGGGCCAAGCCAACAACAAAAGGAGAAGGCCCGCCTATCCTAAGGAAAAAGAAAAACAAGGCAACACCTAAGAGGGACGACCCTCTCTTTGATAACCCAAACCAACTTGATCTAGGACTATATTGCCCCTGATGGCAGGGGGAAGGGAATCCCTCGATCTGAAAATCATCTCTACTTGGGTCTCACTACCCAGCCTAGTTAGCTCGTCTGCCACCAAGTTAGCTTCCCTCGACGTGTGAGCTATACGAACATCCAAGGTGCGCCGAAGCGCCTCGATCCTATGCCTCCAGTACAACAAAGCCCAAGGCCCGTAAGACTCCTAGCAAGGGCCGCTACCACAGAACTGGAGTCACTGGCCACCTCAATTCTCGAGAACTTGAATACTTGATTAGTTACTTAAACAAATGACTTGGAATTAGTTAGAATACTTTATTAGTTTACTTAAACAAATGTCATAGAATTGATTAGAATTCTTGATTAGTTTAACTTAAATACATGCCTTAGATTGATTAAAATACTTGATTAGTTTGCTTAAGCACATGTTTTAGAATTTATTAAATTACTTAACTAGTTACTCAAACACCTGAATCACTTGATTAGCTTCCTTGAATGCATGCTTTAAAACTGATAAGTTATGATCATATGACTCATGAATCATATGAATACTTGAGCTCCACTTGGATTATTGAATCACGCCTTATTCAGATAGTTCACTACTTAATCTATATGCCATCTTCTCATATTATTAAATTAGTTGTAAGACACATATGACTCGAAATCTCTTCAAGGGAACCTCTATTTAAAGAGAGTCTGTACTTAGGGTGTAACAAAATTGATTGTGATAAGACTAGACCTTCAACATGGAGGTTATGTTAGTGACAGTTTGATTCATGGGGTCTACCATCTATGGAGTGATTCCACCTACTTGACTATGGAATGAACCTTTCCACATTTTGTCATCGATGTTTATTCGCATTCGAATCATACATACCGACCCGTTTTAATCGTTGTATTTAATATCTTCAACACTTCATTCCTACTCAGGTACGATAGTAGTCCCCTATACACTGATAGTTGATTGGCCACATGTTGATGGGTTCTACCCACACAGTAAGGCGGTAGACTCATGAGCAGGGGATGGTGGTCATGGGACACTATGCCTGAACCGTCGGCCTACGCTAGGTGACGAGCCCCACGTAGTGACCTTGAGCTTTATTAAACTGGCTGATTACAATTGGACTAATAATGGCTTGGCTAATCATGCATACATGACATATTTACGATGATAGGTGGATGTTTTTGGATGCTGTAGCACGTGCCTCCGAGTTATTGGGGTGTCGTTTCGTTAGCTGCTAGACCACCAACTATCGATTTACGTACATGATGTACGATATGCAGTCATTATGTAGTACATGATGTACACACGTGATGTGTTACGCTAATGGTCAGTCTTTGCATGGGTGATAAGCCCAACCGGCGATTAGATGAGCATCCCCAGGTCGATGATGCATTCACACATCCATACATATAATAAGGCTGCATTTGTTATGTTTTGTTTGTCTGAATGTTTTCATGCTATTTCTTGTCTAGGGTGGCGGTGTGTAATCTTGCAGGGAAATCACACTGAGTTGGTCACTCGTTCATCAATGTTCAACTGTATAGAGGACGCAGGTGCAGGTATGGATGAATACATAGCGGATCTCGGAACTGTCATAGTCGCAGCGGAGGAAGAGCTGTTCGAGGAGGAGCTGCATTAGGAAGCGGCTGAGTGCTTCGAGCAGAACTAGTATATTTAGTTATTGATGTTTATTTAGTGCACTTAAAACTCAAGGTTTTGTATTTGGGTCCCCAGTTTAGTGGACAAGGATATTGTTCTTATTTTGGGTTACAGCTTATACTACATTTGATTTCCGTTATTTGCACTTTGACTTTATATTGATTGCCACTTAATGATCTGTTAACTCCCGGGTTTTCAGGAAATGAGTTGTATACTCGGGTCCTGAAAACCGGGGAGTTACGGTGATCCTCGGTGAGGATTTCGGGAGGTAATCCTTTTCAGATTCAAAGGAGACAGACATCCTCCGATGGTTGGTATTCGAGGAGACTGGTCCGTTTCAAAGGAGATCATTTTCTTAAGTCATGTTGGTCGAGGTCTTACTGACCGTGGCTGGTAATTGAAGTCAGTGATTGTGGTTGGTCTCGAATCCTGAGGTCTGGGTCCTCAGTGGTTGCTCTTAAGGTTGGCTTCCATAGTCATTCGTTAGTTGCAATGGTGAGGTGTCAGCTAGAGCTGAAGTCACTACTTGTGGCTGGTGCTCAAGCTGGTCGTGGAGGTCATGCTCGGTAAGTCTGAACTGAGTTCTTGTCCAATTTCCTCTTTCGAGCTACTTGCCTTCTGTTTTTTATCTCATCCTCATTGTTTAATTAGTCCGATTTTACCCATAACCAGAAACATGAACCCAAATGGGCAATGTTTCTGGAGAGATGCCCAGAGGAGATCCCATAGGATTTTTGGCATGATTGATTTTCAAGGTTGAAATCTCATATGATGTAGTGGCCTAACTAAAAAAATATTCCTACATAAATATCAGTCTGGGAACTTTTATGTAATCACAAACTCATCAAGAAATGTTTGTTAAAACTTTAAATGACGTACATATCTTTCATGAAGCCCTACCCGAAATGGTTACACACATGATAGGGCAGCTCCTCTCGCCCTGTGAGCCATTACCTTTTTGGAAGACGACTTTCCACAAGAAGTTCACAACCATATTCATCCATTAAATATCACCATTTATCGCAAGGATTGTACCATCCCATTTGTACTTATTGATAATGGTTTTTAAAGCATGAATGTATGCCTGCTTTGGACTACCACGTACTAAGCTGGAACCTTCTATGTTCAGGCCAAGAAACATTATTAGAGCATACGATAATTCCCAGAGACAACATAAGGGGAGATTAACATTGAACTACAAATCCGTCCAAATACATCATATAATCACATTTCAAGTCTCAGCTATCCCTTCATCATTCAATCTCCTCCTTGGCCAACCCTGGCTAAATAAGGTTGGAGCCATACCTTCGACTCTTCACCAAAGGGTTAAGTACATTCCCAGGGATAAAGTGCTCTTTATTTTATCTAACTCTAATGACTCTTTCCTATCGAAGCTGATCTCCCAAGTGAGCCCAACATGCTAGTTATTGACACTTGAGGCCTAAATAGGGATAGCCCATAGCAGAGCTTCTAGTTTGAGGCAGTGAATCATGTGCCAGCCGCCTATCCCCCCAAATCAGATTATGTCTTCACTCCAGCCAAGCGCTAAATCTTAAACTATTGGCTCAAACACCAAAATGACACCAAGGTAATTGAGGTGTGAGAAAAGATAGGTAAGACAGGACTGGGATATGAGTCTCCCATGGAAGACAAGCCAGAGGAACTAGATTCCAAAAGGAGATGTTAAGGCCATGAGATGGGTCAACCACTTCCCCTCATGCCAGTCAAGTTCACCAGTCCCGGATTCATCTATCCAGATGGAAATCAAAATCCTTTCCCACCACATGAAGATCACAGTCTCACTTTCACAGATTTGCCTGAAGAATATGTGGGTAAGCATTGCCCAATCTCGATTTGACCTCCATCATGGTCCTGTCAGAACTATAGTAGCCCGAGGAATGCCCTGGCCCCATAAAGGAAGAAAATTTGCCCCATATGATAGTAAGTCATAACTCGGCCCTTGTTTCCTCATGATGGTTGGGCACGACGACTTAGATTCACCCATTACATTCTCGGGCACTATATCTCTGGAAGGGAGAGCAGGGGCATTAATTTGTTCACAATCCCTATGACAGTTGAATCGTTTCACCAATTGCCTAACAATGCTGGCCTTTAAAAATAATTTAAAAAAAAAAAAAAAAAAAAAAAAAACAAAAAGAAAAAAACCCTGTAAATAAACACCGACACCCTAAGTCGAGCCAGGGCAACCCTTGGTTTGAAATGCCATCTTGCTCAAGTGTTCGATAAATTTTTTTTTTAAAAAAAAACAAAACAAAACATAAACAAAAACAAAAACCAAAAAACATAAAAACAAAAACAAAAAGAAAAAACATCAGAAAACTTTAAATAAAATTTTAAAAAATACAAAAAAACACAAAAAAATATATATATACAGAAAAGCCAAAAACGTTAGAAATTTTTAAAAAAACCCAAAATATTAGAAGACCTTCAAAAACCTATTCAAAATCCAAGCAATAAGGTGTCAGACTTATTCGAAAAGCAACATGGGATCGATGTCGATGTTTACGATTTAAACGTAGAACTAGACTCTAATGATTCTAGTCCCGAACTCGAGGATCTCCCTATAAAGGTCTATGTCAAAGCCCACATTTCACTCATCGACTTTGACATGATCAATCTTAGAATCCCTATGAATTCTCGGGAAGTACGCATTAGAAAGAAACTATCACCTAATGATATGTAGAGGATGACCGAGTTCCTAAAACCACGGTTGTTATATTTTTCCTTCTCGTACGAAAACATGTTGGGGCTCGACGAAGACCTGGTTCTACATCATCTACCCAGGAAGCTTGAAATCAAGCTGGTCAAGCATAATTGAGAACAATGTAACCAAAATGGATCATAAAGATACGAGAAAAAGTAATCAAGAAATACAACATGGTCTTTTTAATACACTACAAGAAAAATGGGCAAAGGCTACGAACTAGATCCGTAGCAAAAGGATTTTTGCTACGGATCTAGTCCGTATCACGTCCGTCGCAATTGGTGGGGTAGCTAAAGGTCTAGCTACGGACAATATCCGTAGCAATAGATACAATTAGCTACGGATCTTTTCCATAGCAATAGAGATCTTTCGCTACGGATAATATCCGTAGCAATATACACCAATAGCTACGGATTATGTTCGTAGCAATAGATATCATTAGCTACGGATAATATCCATAGCAATATACACCAATAGTTACGAATTATATCCATAGCAATAGATACCAATAGCTACGGATTATATTCGTAGCAATAGATACCAACATCTACAGTAGTTGCAGCACTACATACGAATAGCTACGGATATAATCCGTAGCTATAGATACCAATAGCTACGGCGAAAAGCTGTAGCTTTGTTATGAATTATATTTCGTAGCTATTTTCCCTGTTTCCATTGCAAGAACCTGCTATGATTGATAACTCATCTAAGCTTAATGCAATCAGAGAAAAAAAAATGATGCATTTATTACAATAACAATCAAATCTACAATGCATCCTACATTCACATTTCTAAATAAACAATACTTCACTTTACTCAACCTACCAAAAGAATTACAACTAAGGCGTGCCCTCATGCATTAAATAATGCTCACGCTTTTACAAAATTTTCTTTCTTCAGACGGTCAAGTTTAGCAAACACAGAAGATAGAGCTTCTTCTTTCATTGAAACTGCATATGTAATTTCTGTAGAATTCGACACAAGATCACTTTCAAGTTTTAAAACCCTTCCCTTGAGAAAATGAATTTCATCATCCACCGACTTCTTTAGCTTGTCAGCCTGTATAAAACAACAATTGTAGACACAATCAAACAAGCATGCCTTTGTACACATCTCAAAAGGAAGAAAGACCAAAAAAAAAAGAGCTGGAAAAAACAATTATATATAAAGAAATCACAAATGTACCTACAAATCTTCTAAACTATAGCAAAATCCATAGGTTAGGTTATCGGTTATAAGTTTAGGTTATAAGTTATAGCTTAAGGTTTAGTTTATAGGTTTAGGAAATCGGGTTCGGGTTCGGGATCGAGTTTAAGTTTGGGTTTTCAAGTTTAGGTTAGGGAGTTGAGATTAGGATTAGGTGCAGGTTTAGGTTTAGGGAATTGAGAATACATTTAGGTTAAGGTTTAGGTTTAGGAAATCAGGTTCGGGTTCGGTATCGGGTTTAGGTTTGGGTTTTCAAGTTTAGGTTTAGGTTTAGGTTAGGGAGTTGAGATTAGCATTTGGTGTAGGTTTAGGTTTAGGGATTTGAGAATACATTTAGGTTAAGGTTTAGGGAATTGAAAATAGGTTAAGGTTTAGGTATAGGAAATCGGATTCGGGTTCAAGATCGGGTTTAGGTTTAGGTTTTCAAGTTTAGGTTTAGGTTTAGGTTAAGGAGTTGAGATTAGGATTAGGTGTAGGTTTAGGTTTAGAGATTTGAGAATACATTAGGTTAAGGTTTAGGGAATTGAGAATAGGTTAAGGTTTAGGTTTAGAAATCTGGGTTCGGGTTCGGGATCGGGTTTATGTTAGGTTTTCAAGTTTAGGTTTAGGTTTAGGTTAGGGGAGTTGACATTAGGATTAGGTGTAGGTTTAGGTTTAGGGATTTGAGAATACATTTGGTTAAGGTTTAGGGAATTGAGAATAGGTTAAGGTTTAGGTTTAAAAAATCGGGTTCGGGTTTGGGATTGGGTTTAGGTTTGGGTTTTCAAGTTTAGGTTTAGGTTTAGGTTAGGGAGTTGAGATTACGATTAGGTGTAGGTTTAGGTTTAGGTATTTGAGAATACATTTAGGTTAAGGTTTAGGGAATTGAGAATAGGTTAAGGTTTAGTTTAGGAAATCGGGTTCGGGTTCAAGATCGGGTTTAGGTTTGGGTTTTCAAGTTTAGGTTTAGGTTTAGGTTTAGGTTAGGAGTTGAGATTAGGATTAGGTGTAGGTTTAGGTTTAGGGATTTGAGAATACATTTAGGTTAAGGTTTAGGGAATTGAGAATAGGTTAAGGTTTAGGTTTAGGAAATCGAGTTCGGGTTCAAGATCGGGTTAGGTTTGGGTTTTCAAGTTTAGGTTTAGGTTTAGGTTTGGGAGTTGAGATTAGGATTAGGTGTAGGTTTAGGTTTAGGGATTTGAGAATACATTTAGGTTAAGGTTTAAGGAATTGAGAATAGGTTAAGGTTTAGGTTTAAGAAATGGGTTCGGGTTCGGGATCGGGTTTAGGTTTGGGTTTTCAAGTTTAGGTTTAGGTTTAGGTTAGGAGAGTTGAGATTAGGATTAGGTGTAGGTTTAGGTTTAGGGATTTGAGAATACATTTAGGTTAAGGTTTAGGGAATTGAGAATAGGTTAAGGTTTAGGTTTAGGAAATCGGGTTCCGGTTCAAGATCGGGTTTAGGTTTGGGTTTTCAAGTTTAGGTTTAGGTTTAGGTTAGGGAGTTTGAGATTAGGATTAGGTGTAGGTTTAGGTTTAGGGATTTGAGAATACATTTAGGTTAAGGTTTAGGGAATTGAGAATAGGTTAAGGTTTAGGTTTAGGAAATCGAGTTCGGGTTCAAGATCGGGTTTAGGTTTGGGTTTTCAAGGTTTTCAAGTTTAGGTTTAGGTTTAGGTTTGGGAGTTTGAGATAGTTGAGATTAGGTAGGTGTAGGTTTAGGTTTAGGGATTTGAGAATACATTTAGGTTAAGGTTTAAGGAATTGAGAATAGGTTAAGGTTTAGGTTTAAGAATTGGGTTCAGGTTCGGGATCGGGTTCAGGTTTGGGTTTTCAAGTTTAGGTTTAGGTTTAGGTTAGGGAGTTGAGATTAGGATTAGGTGTAGGTTTAGGTTTAGGGATTTGAGAATACATTTAGGTTAAGGTTTAGGGAATTGAGAATAGGTTAAGGTTTAGGTTAGGAAATCGGGTTCCGGTTCAAGATCGGGTTTAGGTTTGGGTTTTCAAGTTAGGTTTAGGTTTAGGTTTAGGTAGTTGAGAGTTGAGATTAGGATTAGGTGTAGGTTTAGGTTTAGGGATTTGAGAATACATTTAGGTTAAGGTTTAAGGAATTGAGAATAGGTTAAGGTTTAGGTTTAGGAAATTGGGTTCGGGTTCGGGATCGGTTTAGGTTTGGGTTTTCAAGTTTAGGTTTAGGTTTAGGTTAGGGAGCTGAGATTAGGATTAGGTGTAGGTTTAGGTTTAGGGATTTGAGAATACATTTAGGTTAAAGTTTAGGAATTGAGATAAGGTAAGGTTTAGGTTAAGAGGGTAGAAATCGGGTTCGGGTCGGGAGTGGGTTTAGGTTTGGGTTTTCAAGTTTAGGTTTAGGTTTAGGTTAGGGAGTTGAGATTAGGATTAGGTGTAGGTTTAGGTTTAGGGATTTGAGAATACATTTAGGTTAAGGTTTAGGGAATTGAGAATAGGTTAAGGTTTAGGTTTAGGAAATCGGGTTCCGGTTCAAGATCGGGTTTAGGTTTGGGTTTTCAAGTTTAGGTTTAGGTTTAGGTTAGGGAGTTGAGATTAGGATTAGGTGTAGGTTTAGGTTTAGGGATTTGAGAATACATTTGGTTAAGGTTTAGGGAATTGAGAATAGGGTAAGGTTTAGGTTTAGGAAATAGGTTTGGTTCAAGATCGGGTTAGGTTGGTTTTCAAGTTTTGGGTTTAGGTTAGGGAGTTGAGATTAGGATTAGGTGAAGGTTTAGGTTTAGGGATTTGAGAATACATTAGTTAAGGTTTAGGGAATTGAGAATAAGTTAAGGTTTAGGTTTAGGAAATTGGGTTCGGGTTCGGGATCGGGTTTAGGTTTGGGTTTTCAAGTTTAGGTTTAGGTTTAGGTTAGGAAGTTGGGATTAGGATTAGGTGTAGGTTTAGGTTTAGGGATTTGAGAATACATTTAGGTTAAGGTTTAGGGAATTGAGAATAGGTTAAGGTTTAAGTTTAGAAAATCTGGTTCGGGTTCAAGATCAGGTTTAGGTTTGGGTTTTCAAGTTTAGGTTTTGGTTTAGGTTAGAGAGTTGAGATTAGGATTAGGTGTAGGTTTAGGTTTAGGGATTTGAAAATACATTTAGGTTAAGGTTTAGGTTTAGGTTCGGGTTTAGGCTATAGGTTTTAGTTTTGGTTTAGGTTATAGGTTTTGGTTTAGGTTATAGGTTATAGGTTTAGGTTTAGGTTATAGGTTTTGATTTAGGTTTAGGCTATAGGTTTTGGTTTTGGTTTAGGTTATAGGTTTTGGTTTAGGAATAGGTTATAGGTTTGAGAATGGGTTATGGTTTAGGTTTTAGAAATCGGGTTCAGGTTTGGTTTGGGTTTAGATTGGGTTTTCAAGTTTAGGTTTAGGTTTAGGTTAGGGAGTTGAGATTAGGTTAGGTTTTCAAGTTTAGGTTTAGGTTTAGGTTTAGTTAGGGAGTTGAGATTAGGATTAGGTGTAGGTTTAGGTTTAGGGATTTGAGAATACATTTAGGTTAAGGTTTAGGGAATTGAGAATAGGTTAAGGTATAGGTTTAGGAAATCGGTTCGGGTTCAAGATCGGGTTTAGGTTTGGGTTTTCAAGTTTAGGTTTAGGTTTAGGTTAGAGAGTTGAGATTAGGATTAGGTGTAGGTTTAGGTTTAGGGATTTGAGAATACATTTAGGTTAAGGTTTAGGTTTAGGTTCGGGTTTAGGCTATAGGTTTTAGTTTTGGTTTTGGTTATAGGTTTTGGTTTAGGTTATAGGTTATAGGTTTAGGTTTAGGTTATAGGTTTTGATTTAGGTTTAGGCTATAGGTTTTGGTTTTGGTTTAGGCTATAGGTTTTGGTTTAGGATATAGGTTATAGGTTTAGGTTTTAGGATTTGAGAATGGGTATGGTTTGGGTTTAGTTTTAGAAATCGGGTTCAGGTTTGGGATTGGGTTTTAGATTGGGTTTTCAATTTAGGTTTAGGTTAGGTTAGGGAGTTGAGATTAGGTTAGGTTTTCAAGTTTAGGTTTAAGTTTGGGTTTTCAAGTTTAGGTTAAGGTTTAGGTTTAGGTTATAGGTTTTTGGATTTGAGAATGGGTTCGGGTTTAGGCTATAGGTTTTGGTTTTGGTTTAGGTTATAGGTTTTGGTTTAGGTTATAGGTTATAGGTTTATGTTTAGGTTTTGTTTTGTTTAGGTTATAGGTTAGGTTTAGGTTAAGGTTAAGGTTTTGATTTAGGTTTAGGCTATAGGTTTTGGTTTTGGTTTAGGTTATAGGTTTTGGTTTAGGATATAGGTTATAGGATTTGAGAATGGGTTATGGTTTAGGTTTTAGAAATCGGGTTCAGGTTTGGGATTGGGTTTTAGATTTGGTTTTCAAGTTTAGGTTTAGGTTTAGGTTAGGGAGTTGAGATTAGGTTAGGTTTTCAAGTTTAGGTTAAGGTTTAGGTTTAGGTTATAGGTTTTTGGATTTGAGAATGGGTTCGGGTTTTGGCTATAGGTTTTTGTTTTGGTTTTGGTTTAGGTTATAGGTTTTGGTTTAGGTTATAGGTTATAGATTTATGTTTAGGTTTTGATTTAGGTTATAGGTTATAGGTTTAGGTTAAGGTTTAAGGTTTTGATTTATGTTTAGGCTATAGGTTTTGGTTTTGGTTTTGGTTATAGGTTTTGGTTTTGGATATAGGTTATAGGATTTGAGAATGAGTTATGGTTTAGGTTTTAAAAATCGGGTTCAGGTTCGGGATTGGGTTTTAGATTGGGTTTTGGGATGTGTGAATAGGTTTAGGTTATAGGTTAAGGGTGTGGTCTCTGCAAATACAGATATAAACACGGCCTGTCCAAATGGCCAGGCCCTTCCAATGCTGTCCATAGGAAATGGACAGCTTCATCATGGTCAGCGGTTCCCACCTTCCAGGGACCCCCGCTCATCCGGATAGCTCCGACGCACATCCGGGTCTGCTCCATTAATTTCGAGCAAATACATAAACACGGCCTGTCCAAATGGCCAGGCCCTTCCAATGCTGTCCATAGGAAATGGACAGCTTCATCATGGTCAGTGGTTCCCACCTTCCAGGGACCCCCGCTCATCCGGATAGCTCCGACGCACATCCGGGTCTGCTCCATTAATTTCGAGCAAATACATGAACACGGCCTGTCCAAATGGCCAGGCCCTTTCAATGTTGTCCATAGGAAATGGACAACTTCATCATGGTCATAACAGCGGTTCTCACCTTCCAGGGACCCCCGCTCTTCCGGATAGCTCTGACGCACATCCGGGTCTGCTCTATCAATTTCGAGCAAATACATAAATATGGCCTGTCCAAATGGCCAGACCACTCCAATCATGTGCATTCTTGATAAGAGATGTACCGGATGCTTGAATCTAGGAAAAGGATTTTACCCGAACCTCTTGCAGGAGTTCTTCAAGTTCCACTGTTATCTGCGAGAAGGATGCTTGTGATTTGATGTTTAGAAGAAACCTAACCCCACCCAAAATTGTAATAATTTTGTTAGTACTTGGATTAGTATGTGAAACCTGGAGCTAAAATCCTTCAAAACAAAACACAACTAGCCGTGACTAAGATGCAATTGTAAGCAACATCATAAGTTAATAGAGTTTGGCTGGTAATGAGTTAATGTGACTAGAGTCTAGACAAACATAAACAATGAGCCAAACAAGGAAATTACAATAAGAAACAAGAAATAAAATAGGCGGAAGATTACCTCAAAGTTGGGAAAGAAACCAGGATAGAGACCAATCCACACAGGAGGATGCTCAGGCGCCATGGTGAAGCATTGAGGTACTGAAGTTGGCTTCTCAACCTGTCAATAGAAAAACTGTCACTTAAAACTATCTTTTATGTGAGACAACATGAATTAACAAATAGACTTCCAGAATGACACTGAACATCAACAAGGTTCAATATCTGCATGTTGGAAAGAAGGCCCAAAACCAGTTAGAGATCAATCAATATCTACAAAGGTAACATGTGCAGTAGCAAAGTATCTATCAATGATGAGACCTGTAAAGAGATGAGATTGATTGGTATTCTAATTAGTTTCACAAGCTTTTAATTAGATCTATTGATAAACTAATTTGAGAAATGTTCTAGCAAATGTGAACTCATGGGTAAGAAAATTACAAATAGTAAGACTCATGAGATGACATATGTACAAATAGTGAGAAGACTAGCTAGTAATGAGTAAATGATTATATTAACTTCCGACAATGCATATGGGCACAGATTTACAAATAAAGATTTTAGTTTATGGGCACAGATTTACACAAATAAATGAGAATGAGTAAGTTTTTTAGTTTCTCCGACAATGCATATGGGCACAAATTTACAAATAAAGATTTTAAAGAAAAATGTAAATGATTATATTAACTTCCAAGTATCGATTAAGAAGAAAAATGTAAATGATGATGGGAAAGAAATCTCGATATATTAAATTATTGAAGGACAATGAGACATACCAAGACTACGGGTGCCCAGATCAAGATAACTGCACCAATGTTGTACCTAGCTGCATTGACAGGACAAAAATATTATACAAATGAAATAACAAAAAGCCAAGATATCATGGACTAAGAGGAATTGGTGTGCTGCTCACATTTTTTATTGTGCTGCTCACAATTAATCCTATACTAATCAAAACTAAATCTAACAACCTTATAAACCCCTTGCTAAAAAAATAATAAAATAACAAAGAAAGGAAATGACTAAAACAACCCAACGAAAGCTCAAGATACAAAAAACAAAAGGTGCACATGGACACATCACACATCACTAGCCCTAGAACCTATGTTCCCATTTATCATGGACGGTAAATGCATAAATGATAATGACAATGTGGCATAAGAAGCCTCAAAGGGTTTAATTGATCTCCAAGTAAAAAAATTAAATGCCCATCAATTATATCACACATCCCAAGAACAAATCTTTAGACGAGCATAATATCCTAAAGTTTGCCCATTACCTACCCATTCATGGAAGATTCCCTTGAAAGTTGAAACCATTCTCTCGAGATTTGCAGAAAAATCCAGTTTTTATTCTTTTCATAATCATGGCATCTTTGAACTACATTACCCAGAGTTTCATTTCAAATTTTCTTACTTGTAGATACACCAATAAAGGATCACTTTGAGTAGAGTATTATCTAAAGCACAACTCCCACTAATTGTACAAATTGAAAATATAGTATACCATTAACTTAGTCTTGGAAGTAACATTTCATTCTTCAGGGCAAAAATGGGAAGGGACAGTCCTTATTTACCTCAATGTTCCTAAACAAATCCTTCAACTGCTTAGTTAATTCTTGTCTTTTCTTTAGAGTTGCATCCAGTAAGAACTCTTGTTAAGACTCTAGATGAGAATGTATCACTACACAAACACATTGGAGATGGTGAAAATAACATTCTGCATTACCCTGGTTAGAAATGTCGTCTATTGTTTTGGAAGTCCTCACTGCAAACCTCTGGAAGGATGGACTGAAAAAGCAAATAGAAGATCCTATTATCAGCTGAATAAAGAAAATTCAGGTTTTAAAAAATAATGATTTTTATGTGTTGCTTCCCAATGTCCAAATACAACATAAAACGCGCTGCATCATTGTAAATTACATAACAGTATTCTTTCTTCATTTAAAAGCCTAAATCATTGTAAATTATGAAAACACCATTTCTTCATCAAATAATGCAAAGTTAATAGCCATTGCAAAATTAATTACATACGAAAATCTTGCCCCTGGCTGCTTGTATTATGGATGGTTTCAAGAAAATTCAAATGTGAAATACCTTGATACTCTGGCAAGGTGTGATGGATGATACGCAAGCTGTTAGAAAATATTGTGCAAATAAGTGGCATACACACAAGTCAAAATAAACCATTCAAATTATAGGTTCCATTTTGATGCATCATGAACTAGGAAATACTTTTAGTGGGTTATCTCACTATTAAATGATGGGCAGTTGTTGGACAGTTAAAAAAAAAAAAAAAAAAACTATCTAATGGTCTGATAAAATAATAATAAGAAAGAAGAAATAAAAAAGTTTTCATGAATTAGAGGGTAGGATTGTTCAACCAATCTAGATTTTGGAATGTACTTAGAAATAGGTGGTCCACAATTTAACTTAGAAAATGATGTAAATTAGAAAGTGGTGGTTCCGCAATTTAGTAAGTTTCATTTGAGTTAATATATGCCACATGTACCATTTTCAAGTGCCTGTGTATCAAGTGTCATGTTCACCTGGTGTATAAATAATTCTCCTAAAAACTTTTGATAAAAAAAATCTACTGTACAAGATTGTTGCCTGTTGATTTGACAGATCCCAAAGTGGATGGACCTTCGTTGAAAAGAATCCACGATGGGATGATGGTGCTATCGCTTCGTTTGGTGGCCAATCCATGCTAAACACATAAATATTTAAGGATTTGGTGGGTGGGCAGGATCTTTCAACCTAGGAGATTTTTGTGGCATGGTGGTGGGGCCTGTTAATTCATGGTGTCAATGTGTTTGGTCAACGGTTTGGATCAACGAATCATAGGCCCCATTTGTGTAATACCATGCATATAGTCTGGAGAGCATATAACTACATGGTAGATAGACGGCATGGATAAAATAAACATTATATATAGTGGGCCACCGTCACTTGAAACCCAACCCAATCAGCCACACACATCACCTCTCCCACGCGTCCCTCAAGCCTGACCAACCTTAGAACTTTTACACTTATAAATTGAAGAGCATTCTCCTGCTGGAATACAGAGGAGAAAACTAATACAATTTCCATGGATTGGGCATTGGTTGTGGTTGTGGACTTTGGTTTTTGTTAAGTACCATAGTGATGGGTGTCTTGGGTACTTGGACAAGGAGAGGACTTCTCTCTTGGAGATCAAAGCTTCCATCAATTATCCAAATGGGTCTTCTCTTCCTACATGGGAGGATGGGACTGACTGTTGTAGTTGGGAAAGAATCAAGTGTAACAATGAGACAGGCCGAGTGATTGAAATTTTTCTCAGAGGGACAAGGGAATGGGAATTGGGAGAATGGTATCTGAATGCCGACTTACTTCTATCCTTCGGAGAACTACGGAGCCTCAATTTGTCCGGGAATAACTTCGCTGGTTGGGTTGATGATGAAGGTACCTTTATCTCCTACAATCTTAACATTCTTCCTTGATGATTTAAAACAGGGCTGCCTTCAGATGTGCTAATAAATTGAATTGCAAATGTGTCAAGGTATGTCGTGATTTCTCGTTTTTGAATTGTAGTTCTGTCAATTTCAATTTGGACCTGAAAAAATAGGGCTTTAATAACAGCGAGGATGACTTGGAAAAAAAAAAAAAAAAAAACCAGAGTTGTTGGAATTGAGGCCTTCTCCTACATAAATACAGAAGTGAGGCAGATCCAAAGCTCAAGTGGAGCACACCACAGGAAACAGTGGAGATTGAATTCCTATTGTTGAAAACTTCCTGCGAGCTACAGGAGTTTTAGATAAAGCAGATTTATTATTTTTTTTTTTTTTTTTGTTTTGCCTTCATCCAGGTTTATGTGACTTTATGTACAGGTGGGATGGAAAATAAACATGGCGGCTGGACACTCGGAAGGTGTCCCCGGTATATGTCACTATCCCCACTTCTTCATGTGGTGTGGCCCACATAAGCTTTCGATCTATCTCATTTTTTGGTCTCATACCCTAAAATGAGCTTGCAACATGAATGGACTGCGTGGATAAGATACATACATCATGGTGGAACCCACAGAGGTTTTCCAGTCCCAACCAGTATCATGTTGGAGGGGTCAGTACAGAATTTGAAATTCAATTTGATAGTGCATCCAAGCGCACTCGACAGGCTGACTATTAAATTGTAATTCTGTCCATTTCAAGTTAGGTTTGAGAAAAACCAGTAATTGATATAAGGTTTCAATGATGACAGTGCAAAAAAGAAAAAGAGAGAGAGTTCTTGGGATTTGAGGCCATCGACCACATAAATATAGGAAAACATTGGAAATTGGAATAAGAAAAACAAGAAAACTTGTAACACAAATGTAACTGTATGTTACAATGATAGCCATTTATTTTCATAATATTTTCAAAATATTGGCAGAAAAGATGCTTCAGGCAACAAAAAACATTGAAATATGTGTTTATATTGCCAGTTTATCCCACATGTTTCTTAATATGCGTATCCAAATGGAACCGTACCCATTATTATTATTACCATTTTGATCGAAAAACTGAAATTAATTAGACTGAAAGGTAAAAGAGGCATAAGATAAGTGGCAAAGAAAACCGAACTCAAGGAAAACCATATATTATCCATACCTTAATTAGACTCACTACAGGGGTAATCTTAACTATCCAACCGATGCCCCAGACCTCATATGGGAATTCTAGATTCAAGAAGCTGTAGAGTTAAAACAAACATGTTCACTTGTTGCACAAAAAGAAAAAAAAAAAACAATACAATGTGAATTTTAAAGACAAACATTAATTTATTCTTCAAGAGCTAATACGGGATTAGTTACAATTGAAGTGGTCATGCAGATAAATTGAGAGATACATGGTAGAAAAGTCATCAGTAATACAGGTAATTACTGTGGCTATAGACGGTAACCAAAAGAAGAGGTGAAGAAAGAAAGCATTGACAACCATGCCTACCTTCTCCTTTTGCAGAGTACGAAGATGTGTCTTTGAAGATGATGATCAATTTGTCTTTACATTTTCAGCTGAGGACCTCAAAACCTTTTAAGGAAGAAAGAGAAAAAGAAAAGATAAGAAAAGTAAGAAAAGTAAGAAAAGAACAACACAAAATCACAAGAAAAATGGAGCAGCAGGTTGTAACAAATCATAGAGAAATGGATACACGATTCAGATTGCAGATATTTAGATTGTACCAGAAAAATATCACAGGGAAGTAAAAAGAAAAGAAAAACACAAAAACTTAGGGATGAAAAAGGCAATTGAGTTTCAAAATCACACAAAATCCTGCCGCTGTTTTTGAGACTGCCACAAGGTACTGTGAAACCAATTGGATGAAAAGAACCTTAGCAGGTCAAAGATGAAAATCTGGAATATGATGATCTGATTAAATGGGGATCTACAATGATCTCTCTCATAGTCAGATTTTGAATTGATAGATATCAGAGACACTGATACCATGTAATTTTACTGTAAAAACTACGCCATTCCATCGGTAATCTCCAATATATATGTAGTGTTGTAGATAATATACAGATGATATGGACCTAATCTTGCTCTAATTTGATTTGAAACTAAGCTACAGATAAGGGATAAGATTACATGAACAGAATACACAAAATAAACAGCAGCAATCCCTAAAAAGGGATTCGACAATAATTAGGGATTTGTCAATGCATATTCTTAATAAAGTCATTTTCATCTCTCTCTCTCTCTCTCAAAAAAAAAAAAAAAAAACAACAGCCTCATCATGTTATTGTAGGCAGTCTTATCCATACGTCACAATCAGGACCAGATGTTGATAGCACAGAAAGCGAGTTCCTTCCATTTCTAATGGCAGTAATTTAAGGGGAACCTAAATGGTTGAAGGTCTTCCTACCTCCATATTCCTCCACTTAGTTGTATATCGGCATAAAATTCATATGTTGAATGACATGTGCATCCACATATGGATGTGAATTTCCTGTAATTACAGGGAGTTCCAGTAACCAAAGCTCTATCAGGTCAACCGTGATATATGTGCGAAATCCACTTTGTCCATCAATTTTGCCAGCTCATGTTGGATGAGAGCCCAAAAATGAGGCAGGTCCAAGACTTGAGTCAGCCACACACAAGAAAGTGGGGATCAAACACGCACCATCGAAACCTTGTAGGGGCCCACAGTGGTTTTGAATCAGGCTGGTATTTGTGTTCCCCTCATCATAGTGAGCAAGAAAAAACAGTGCCTAAACATCAGCGACAGCCTTGAATCAAACAAACAGTGCCTAAACATGAACTATAGAAGCAACCCGCAGCTATTTTCTAATTTCTATGGAACATATGCATGCATAGAAAAAAATGGAACCAAAACCTCAAATGATAAATTTAAGATATCTATCCCTGTTATCCACCACCAAAATTTAAGGGATGACTGAAAAACACCAATTGGAGAAAACCCAGAATTTTTCTTGTAGTGACAAGAGAAACTGTGAGTATTACCACATATTTCAAGAAAGGTTTTGAATTTCCTGTATTCAACACCACCATTGGCTTGAATACTTTTGATTATACACTCAATGATATTCTCAATGCTTAATTTAAATCTTTGAAAAAACACCAAATGCATCAAATGCAGAAAAATACCATGTAAATCTACTAATATTAATGAAATGTATCTGATAGTGAAACCGAGTACATGCATCCCCAGGTACCAGGAACTAATAATTGCAAAAGTTCATTGCCCAGAAGAAACTGCAGACAAGCTGGGTATGTGACCAATTTCTATGTAATTCTAAATCAATTTTTTTTTTCCTTCATAAATGAGTGGCCCACCTGAATCGCATTTGAACCGACATGTTAACGTTCTTCTTTTATTTCCCACAGAAAGAAGATTTTGTGCAATATAAAATATTCATTGCAATGTATATGGATTTTAACTTGAAACTGGCAAGCTCTGAAAGCAAGGTGAAAGCTGTTCAAGGGAAAACAAAAGATTAGACAATGGCAAAAAGACACTGTTACCTTTTTATATTCATGAAGAAGTAGCACACATTAGCAGTTAAAATTAGCTCACACTCCAAATCGCCATTCATTGTTTTCAGACCGCCAAACAATGATTATTGGTTTGTTGGGAAGTTGTCCCGTGCAGTCCCACTTTGCAATATGGTGAAAACAAGCTGGCTGATTCCAGAATGTGATGAGACATGTTCAGAGTCAGTTCAAAGAACACAAGAGATGCAGATATTCTTATAGAATTCTCTATATACAAAGTATCTACTACATAGCTTGTAATGATACACATCTGATAAATTACAACTTTTAGCTGTTCAGAAATCCAGATTGTCCAAATTGCTGACCCAATTGTAGATGAAGCTATACATCACTGTCAGATCTTTGGGGTTGGTGGTATCATAGGTCCCCACAAAAGAAGAAACGAAGGGAAAAGCGATATAGCTTTTGATTACTTGCTGTCACCAACAAAGTCAGTGAAAATCACATCATCTTCAATTAAAAAACAATCAGTTGGCGGCCAAATATCAAGTTATGAGCTTACCTAGCAATATCAAGATCAACTATCAGAGCTTTAGAAGGCTGTAGACGTCCTTTCTTTTGAAGGTAAATTGCCAAATCTCCCTGAAATCCACCGAAGTACAAGAATCCATATGGTTTAATGACATACATAAATGTTACCTAGACAATGCAGTCTTCAAAATAATATTTTAAGTTATGCTATATGTATTATCAACATCGATGTAAACAAGTAAAATGTATGGGGAAACTGCATTAGAATGGAGTTATGGGACAACTCAAAGAAATAAAAAAAAAAATTTAGATCACAAATAGGACAACCAAACTTTTATAGCAATCACATAAATTGTAAGTCAGACATCCGAACAAGCATAATTCTGCATTTTGAGTGCTACTTCCACCTTATGAATACTACAAAACATCATTAATTTTCCTTATTTGCTATCGACTAATATGAATGTTTGTAGTACATTTGCATGTGCATCCAAATGTAGCCTCAAGGTTTCTATAACAAGAATGTGAATTGTGGAAGTTCTCCATAAGAAGAATGTGAAATGTGGAATAAAATGTATCATGATCCTCGACACTGGGACATGCATATAGTTTGTAGAAATGGGGGCACATGGTCCACTGATCCAGACTGTTGGTCTGTTGGGCTCCACTGTAGCTAGACAAGAAAAACCTGGCCACCAATCTTGGCCTTAATTTTTTTGTTGAATGTGGACAGTTGATGCATTTCTCTTCCTACCCATCTACTTGCATGCCACCAAAATTCAAGGTTGGGAATATCTTATCAAGGAGATTTCACAGTCCATCAACAATACGGCCCAACAGACCAATGGTTTGGATCACTGAACCATGGGTCCCGCTTGCACAGATACTTCTCATACAGTATTACTGGTTGTGTGACCTTGGTGGGGAAGCCAATTTGATGATCTTATTCAGTGAATTGATGATCTCGTGGCCTTTTAAGACTTTCCTTAGTCCACAAAGAAAACATGTGGGCCATCGAGCACATGTGTGGGATATTTGAGTTGCACATCTGGTGGACTCTACAATGCAGATGACTGGCCCTAATATCAGGCCAGTCCACTCATCAGGCCTCACATGTATGAATGTGAAACATATCTGTGAGCGCCACCTGATGAATCGATTGGCCCAACTATTGGACTAAGTCATCTATTTAGTGAGGCCCACCTAATACCCAGGTTGTGCATATGTCTACAGAGCTGTGTGTGGGCATAGCAAAACACCCAAAATAGTTTGTTGTTTGTGTATTGCAGACATATCAATTAGAAACACACTAGCTCGTTCTTGGACTTGCATTTCTGTTGAACAAAATTTATTCTTGATAGGGTGAGTGAATTAGTAGCTCTGAACTCTTGCAGTCACTTCCAAATGCACTTTTAGGGAAAAAAAAAAAAAAAAACTTTCCTTCTTTATTGCTTACTGAGAAATAAAACTTGCAAATGTAGAGTATATAAGAAAAAAAAAATTAAAAATTTAAAAAAAAAATTGAATCTGATGGTATCCAAACCACCATAAGGAATAAGTAAAAATTAATCAGAATGCTAGAGTGCCTATCCATAGCGGTACTTGATAGATACCTAGCTATATGCTACTGTAGGCAAATATTCAAACAAAATCCATAGGAGCAGTGATGAAAATCTCCATTCTGTTTAGATTGTGAAAAAATAATCAGGTTTCAAGGAATATCTTGAAATTTTACATTAAGCTCTATCACACCTATACCCACGAGCCACCATACATCTTTTAATATCATATGCCATTATACATTACACACCGAGTTAAAAGCAATGACAATGTTGTGGGCCCCACCATGATGTACGTGTTTTATCCACGCCGTCCATCTATTTTTTCATATCCCAGGTCATGAACCAAAATGAGCGGATAAAATCTCAAGCAGACCACACCACAGGAAACAATGGTGATTGAACGCCCACCATTACAAATTTCTTCGGAGCCACAAATGTTTTGGATCAAGCTGATACTTGTGTTTTCCCTGCATCCATGTCTGTTTGGCCTGATCAACAAGTTAGATGGCAGATAAATATTACAATGGGCCTAAGAAATTTTTAACGGTGGGCATTCAATCACCCCAATTTTCCCTTGCCAATAGCTCTCTGTATCATACCGGAAAAGATCTGCTACAAACGGTTGCATGGGGCATAACACAAATGAGATTGTTAGCATGCACATGCTCAGGCCCACAAGTACGAATTCAGTGAGAACAAAAAACCTGGGAAGCCCCCCAATCAACGGTGCTCCCCTGTTTTGGCCAATCAACACATAGGGCCCACACCATGATGCACGGTTCATGATATCATACAAGCTTTAGCTGATTCTGTTTAGATGGAAAAAAATAAAAACAACAGTAAATTTGTTAGGGATTGGACAATGCAAATCCCTAAAAAGGGATTCGACAATGCAAATCCCCAACTAGGGATTCGACAATACACATCCCTAATTAGGGTGTTGAAATATCATGAGGCAGCCATACAAAACAGGTGTGAAATACCTCATGTTCCAATAGATGGAGAAGTTCTTGAGTTTTGGGGAGGCAATAGTTATACCTTCAAGTCCATTGTTAGAGATCTTCTGGCAGCAATTCAAATTTAGAGACTGCAAATCTTGAAGTGTCTCCATGCACTGT